>FLRD01000308.1:0-162444 GCA_900088485.1 Plasmodium ovale wallikeri
ATGCGGGGGTGCGCACCGCCGGGGCGCGTAGCGTGGCGGTCATGAGCCTGCACACCGCCGACGAGCGGACCGTCCTGGAAGGTCTGCTCGACGCGCTGCGGACCGGCTCCTCCCGCCGCCGCTGAGCCTCAGGCTCGTCGCGCGCCCATCGCCTCGCGCATCCCCCGCGTGGCCAGCTGGTCGGCCAGCTCGTTGTCGCTGCCCCCTATTGATAATGTGTTTGGAAACTTCGAAGAAGATGTAGAAAACAATGAAGCTGTTGATAATACATTTGATAGCCTCGAAGAAGATATAGCACAAAACGATGTAAGTGGCAGCATATTTGGTAACTTCGAGGATGTACCACAAAACGATGAGACTATTGATAATGTGTTTGGAAACTTCGAGGAAAATGTAGAAAACAATGAAACAGTCGATAATACATTTGGTAACTTCGAAGATGTAGCACAAAACGAAGAGACTAATGATAATGTGTTTGGTAACTTCGAGGAAAATGCAGAAAGCAATGAAGCTGTTGATAATACATTTGATAGCCTCGAAGAAGATATAGAACAAAACGATATAAGTGGCAGCAGCATATTTGGTAACTTCGAAGATGTAGCACAAAACGAAGAGACTAGTGATAATGTGTTTGGTAACTTCGAAGATGTAGCACAAAACGATGTAAGTGATAGCATATTTGGCAACTTTGAGGAAAGCATGGAAAACAAGGAAGAAAGAAATGATAATAAGTTTGCAAGCTTGGAAGAAGATATAAAACCATATGAGCACCCCAGGAGCAGTGTGTTTGATGATTTTGAGGAGAATGCAGAGGAAAACGAAGAAGAAAACGAAGAAGAAAACCAAATAACTGATAAAATATTTGGTATTTTTGACGAAAATGTAGAAAGTAGTGATGTTAACATTAACGCATTTGATAGTTTTGTCGAGAATGAAGAAAAAAACGAAGAAGTGAGCAGTAGTTCATTTGACAATATGAGTTACAATTTAGTAGCAGACAAGCAAAATATTGTAAGTGAAGAAGGGGATAATATTGCTGAAGAAAACCAGTTAAAAGAAGAGGAAAACATATTAAATATTTTTGAAGGAATGAAAGAAAGGATAATGGGAAATTTAGAAGAAAAGTTAGAAGTAAATGAGGAATTAAAAGATAGTGTTATGGAAGATTTAAAAATGGAAATAGTAGCGAACGAGGAGTTAGCGGAAGAAGCAGATGAAGAAGAAAACGTGGTGGTAAATTTAATGAAAAGTTTAGATGAAAATACTGAAACGAAGGAAGATGATACATTAGGAAATGTAGTGGAATTCAAGAATAACTTTTTAGAAAATATAGAAAAGAAGGTTGATGATAGCAAAAATGTATTAGTAGACTTATTGGAACATCTAGGAAATAATGTACAAATAAACGAAAACTTGTTAGAAAATTTAGAAGAAATAAAAGAAGATATGCTAAGTAATATACAAGAAGGGGAAGAGACAATCGAAAATACCTCAGATAATGTAGATGTGAGTGATAACATATTAGACAATTTAGAAAAAATAAAAGAAAATGTGTTAGAACAAGTAGAAGTAAGCACAGACGAATACGAAGAAATAAATGGTGAGGTAAATACAAAGAATAATGTGTCAGATGTTCTAAAAGAAATGCAAGAGAACTTATTAGAAAACTTTGAAGAAAAAGTAGAAGCCAACGAAAATGTATTAGATAACGTTTTAGAAAATATAGATGTAAAAGTAGAAGCTAACGAAAACGTGTTGGAAAATATACTACACAAGTTAGCGGAAAATGTAGAAACAAAAGAAGAAATTGTAGAAAGTACAGAAAATGATGAAGAAGAAACTACACTAGGTGATGGAGAAAAAACTGAAATAGACGATGGAGAAGAACTTCCCGTAGAAGATGGCGAGGAAACAGTAGTAGGCGATGAAGTAGGTGAAGTAGTTGAAGGCACTTCCATATATGCTGAAGGACTTAAAGCAGCGGATTATATAATAGGTAAATTAGAAGAGCCCGTACAGGGAGATCTAAAGGAAGTGGATGAAGAAATTGTAGATGTTGTAGAAGGAAACGATAAAAAAAGTGAAAAAGGAGGTGACGAGGAAGCTGAAGCAGAAGGCAAGGAAGAAAGCGAAGAAGAAAGTGAGGAGGAAGAAGGCGAAGAAGAAAGTGAGGAAGAAAGTAGTGGAGAAAGGGGACATCCGTATAATTTATTTGGAAATTTTGAAGAAGACTTTAAAAAGAAATTGTTAGGAATGTTATCAGAAAATGCAAATTTAAGTAGGGATGAATCGGAAAAATTAGGTAAGGATTTGCAAAAAAATTTACTAAGTATGTTATCAAGAAATATGCAAGGGGGAGATAGCGATGAAGAGACGTTAGATGAAGACTTAAAAGAAAATTTTCTCAGTATGCTATCCGGAAAAGAAGGTGACTTAGATGATGAAGATGACGAGGATGAAGATTGGGAAGATGTAGATGGAGAAGAAGAAGAAGAGGAAGAGGAAGAGGAAGATGGAGAAGATGAAGAAGATGAAGAAGATTTCTTAAGCCATATTCCAGAGAACCTTAGAAAAAATGTATTACAGATGCTATCTGGAAATCTACAACGAAACAAAAATGAATCAGAAAATTTAGGTCTAGATTTTAAAAGAAATATACAAAATATATTAACTAGAAATATAGATATGGAAATGGAGGAACCAGATAAATCTTTTTTAGGTGTAAGGAAAGCTGAAGAGGAAAGTGAACAAGAAAGTGTGGAGGATAAGATGAAAGATGCTCTTGAAGAGGCAGCAGATGAGATTAAAGAAGAGAGTGCAGAGGAAACTGCGCAAGAGATAGAAAGGGACGTACAAGAAGTTGTTGTAGAGGCTGCGGATGAGATTAAAGAAGAGAGTGCAGAGGAAACTGCGCAAGAGATAGAAAGGGACGTACAAGAAGTTGTTGTAGAGGCTGCGGATGAGATTAAAGAAGAAAGTGCAGAGGAAGCGGCACAAGAGATAGAAAGGGATGTGGAAGAAGTAGTTTTAGAGGCTGCGGATGAGATTAAAGAAGAAAGTGCAGAGGAAGCGGCACAAGAGATAGAAAGGGATGTGCAAGAAGTAGTTGAAGAGGCTGCGGATGAAGTTTTAGAAGACAATGCAGAGGAAACTGCGCAAGAGATAGAAAGGGATGTGCAAGAAGTAGTTGAAGAGGCTGCGGATGAGATTAAAGAAGAAAGTGCAGAGGAAGCTGCACAAGAGATAGAAAGGGACATACAAGAAGTTGTTGTAGAGGCTGCGGATGAGATTAAAGAAGAAAGTGCAGAGGAAGCGGCACAAGAGATAGAAAGAGACATACAAGAAGTTGTTGTAGAGGCTGCGGATGAGATTAAAGAAGAAAGTGCAGAGGAAGTGGCACAAGAAATAGAAAAGGATGTACAAGAGGTTGTTGAAGAGGCTGCAGATGAAATTTTAGAAGAAAATGAAGAGGAAAACTTAGATATGGATTTAAAAGAAAATATATTAGATATGTTATCAGGGGACATCAAATTAACGGAAAGCGAAAAAGAAGAGCTACATCTCAACTTAAAAAAAAAAATATTCGACATGCTATCCGGAAATATAGAAATGGGAGGAAATGAAGGAAAGCTAGATTTTGGCTTAAATAAAAATATATTAGATGTGTTATCAGGAAATGTAGAAGTAGAAGAAAACGAGTCAGAAAATGTACATGAGCAAATAAAAGAAGACGTATCGGATATGTTTTCAGAAAATGTAGGAGTGAGCGAAAATGAAGAAGAAAAAATAAATTTTGGCTTAAATAAAAATATATTAGATGTATTATCAGGAAATGTAGAAGTTGAAGGAAACAAGTTAGAAAATTTAGATGTGGGAACAAAAGAACACGTATCGGATATGTTTTCAGAAAATGTAGGAGTGAGCGAAAATGAAGAAGAAAAAATAAATTTTGGCTTAAATAAAAATATATTAGATGTGTTATCAGGAAATGTAGAAGTAGAAGGAAACGAGTCAGAAAATTTACATGCGCAAATAAAAGAACATGTATCGGATATGTTTTCAGGAAATGTAGGAGTGAGCGAAAATGAAGAAGAAAAAATAGATTTTGGCTTAAATAGAAATATATTAGATGTGTTATCAGGGAATGTAGAAGTAGAAGGAAACGAGTTAGAAAATTTAGATGTGGGAACAAAAGAACACGTATCGGATATGTTTTCAAGAAATGAAGGAGTGGGAGAAAATGATATGGAAAACTTGGGTGAAAATTTGAAAAAGAATATGCTAGATATGTTTTCAGGAAATGAAGGAGTGGGCGAAAATGATATGGAAAACTTGGGTGAAAATTTGAAAAAGAATATGCTAGATATGTTTTCAGGAAATGAAGGAATGGGAGAAAATGATATGGAAAACTTGGGTGAAAATTTGAAAAAGAATATGCTAGATATGTTTTCAGGAAATGCAGGAGTGGGCGAAAATGATATGGAAAACTTGGGTGAAAATTTGAAAAAGAATATGCTAGATATGTTTTCGGGAAATATAGGAATGGGCGAAAATGATATAGAAAATTTAGGTGCAAATTTGAAAAAGAATATGCTAGATATGTTTTCGGGAAATGTGAAAGTCGGCGAAAATGAACAAGAAAACTTAAATATAAACTTAAGGGAAAGTTTATTTAATATGTTACCAGAGAATGTAGATATAAATGAAAATGTAATGGGTAAGATTAGAGATTTTGAAAAATTGAAAAATAATTTAACTGATATATTAGGAAAAGTGGCAGAAATGCCAGAACCTGATGTTGGATCTTTAACAGATGTAATATCTGGTTCTTTTGATAGGAATGTAGAAAAGAAAAAACGAATAGTAGAAGCACAAGAGGAGTCCATACCAATTGTGTTATCAGAAAGGGAAAGCAAAAAAAAAGCAAAAGATAGACATTCAAGAAAGAAATCGTCAAGTAAAGTAGAAAATGAAGAGCATAATCATAAATCGAAAGAGAGAAAATCAAGGAAAAAATTATCAGATAGATTAACGGGGGAAAAAGAAAGTGTATTCGATGTACAAAAAATTAAGAAGACAGCATATAATTTATCGGAAAAAGTTGGAATAAATAAGGGAACTTTTAAAAAACATGTAACAACGGTAAAAAATTTTATTCATAAAGTAGATGAAGAGGTTGATAAAGAAATATCAAAAGTAATGCAACCAGAAATGGAGAATAAGAAAGTTACTAAAACAAGTGAAGGATTTTTTGGTAGAGTAAAAAGTTTAATAAATAAATATAGAATTTTTTCTATACCATTTTTCTCTGGAATGGGTTCATTTGGATTTTTGGCATTTGGAGCTGTAGTTACGTCTATAATATCATCTTGTCTAACAATTTTTGTAGTAACTTATCTTTTATCAAAAGTAGATGCCAACGTTAATAAAAATAAGAAAAGAAAATTCTACTCTTTTTATGAAGATATTTATAATGATTTACCAGATGTGCGATCTTATTTCCAAAAGATTTTTAAATAAATAATTTCTTTTTTATTTTCAAGAAAAAAAGAGGAGATATTTTGCAAAAGTACAAAATTTTCTATGTAAAGTTATTAACCTCTGTGTGGTGTGTATCATGTATTATATTCGGAATTTAAGAAAATGGTAAAAATAGTGTGATGAAAAATAAGCAATTATTTATGGTTCTGATTGAATTTATTATTACTTAAAATGTGTGTACTTTTAAAACATACTTTTTGAATATTAGATAATATTATTCCCCTCCTTTTAATTAAAACATTTTTCATTTTTTCCTTCCCCATATATTTTTCTATTAATTACTTATATTAATTATGTATATATTTTAATGGAAGGTTAGCATATTTACGAAACATCTTTCAGCAAGTGAATATATATATGTATATATTATATACACTGGTTGCATATAAATATTTTATACATACCTTCACACTTATGTGTATATATGTATATACCGATACACGTGAATATACTAATTTGTGATTCTTTTAAATTTTTATAATTAAATATCTTTTAATGGGTTTACTTTAACCCCCTTTTATATTCTAATAAATAAATATGTATTATACTTATATATGTTTATATTTATATCACTCTATGTGAACACCTTACATATGGCAGTTTAAACTGTTGTCACAAACTTTAATTTTTAATTTTTAAATTTATTTTAATATGAACGCGGTTGCAGCTGAACACTACTTGGTGCGTTTTTAATGAAAAAATGAGGGAAAATAACTCAAAAAGGGAGGTGCAAAAAGGAAAGCACAAAAATCGATGCGTGCCTTCGAACATAAATACATTCAGTAGTTTTTATATCATAAATAACACCAACCGGTTTCATGGATTGTGAAATATCGAGAAATACCTTTTCGTAGATAAGATTATTCTTTCGAAAGTTAAAATGTATATGTGTTTTTAACTAGGAACACTATTAAGCCATTTGGTTGCGTGTATTTAGGGGAATACTTCATTTGTATGCCCTAATTTCACATATTCCTCCCCTTGGAAGCATTGAAATGAAAACGAAATTTCTTGCATAATTTTATTATATGTTAATAAAACAGTTTTTATGGTGCAACAACCTATTTTTAAAAGTATAATTAGGCACATACCTTCTCTTTTAGTATCCCAGTTAAGTAATACTGAGTGGTTATTATCCGTGTTATAATATTTTAAACTGAAAATTAGCAACTTCACAAGCTTTGTCAGTATTATATTCTCATTTAAGAGTTAGACCATTTTACTATAAAGCTCCTTTTTGTTAATCACAAAATGGAGATTATTTTATTTTATTTTATTTCTTTTTTCATTTAGTAAAATTGCAATCCTTTTAAAGTACGCTTTTGGCCAAGTGCAACAGAGAAACCATGTTGCAAAGAAGGTTATTTATATGATAGAAATGAACTATATCCAATTTTTTGCGCCTGAATTGCATATACGTATAGGCACATATATGCACATATGTATAGGCACCTATGCCCACTCAAAATAAGAACCTAGTACATTATCGATGACAACACGTCCACAAAAAGGAAATGAATACTTTAGAAATAAATGGAGGAATATTTTATTTTAAAATTTTCTTATACACCAAACAGAACTGCAACGTTAAGTATGGATAAACTATTTTTATTAATTATAAAGATTCAAAAAGTTGCACATAAAAAGTATATTCTTAGTTCTAATACAATATGTTTTGTTAACATGCAAAAGTATTTAACAAAATGATGCTAAATCAAAAGTTTCCATTTTTCGAGATTTTTATAACGAGCTTTTCAATAAGTATAATTATGGCTAAACTATGTTATTAGTTCGTTTATGAAAGAATACAATTTATTATACGAACTGTGAAAATATAAATATATGGAGAGTTTCTAAAAAATGGAGAAGTGTCTGAAGTACACTAAGAACATTTCTGTGCATTATTGCAAACTGTTGATTATATACATTGTGCATACGTATTCGATGTCATGTAAAAACGGATGAGCACAAGTTTGAAGCATTTTCTTTGCTCTTAAATTATCCCATTTACTGCTTTTACCGTGTATTTTTTTATGTATGAGAATATTAATATGAGACAACGCCTTAGGGAAATGCTAATTACTCCTTTTTTTTTTTTTTTTTTTTTTTTTTTTTTTTATAAGTAAAATAATAAAAGTGAAATATTTTTTTAAAAGAGTTTATATTTTTCACAAGAACGATAGTTTTATATATTTTATGGGACCCATTTGTAAAAGGTTTTTCACCTCAAGATAATTTACGTATCCATTGAACTTAAAAAAAAAAAAAAAAAAAAGAACAAGCTAAAAATACGTTACAAAATTCTCAAAAAAAAATAATTTTAATTAATCAGAGACTAGAAGCCTTGGTAAATGTCTTATTTTTATACTTTTACATTTCTCTATTATTACATGTATCATTCTGTATTAATTTTCATTTTAAATATGTTGGGAATAAATTATAATTTGTTATCGTCACATTTAGGAAAGTTATCTTTCATTGATTATCTTATTATTTTTACTCTATAATTTTGAATTGTATTTTATTTTATTTTATTTATTTTTTTTTTTTGGCTTACTAGTATTTTTATAAAATAAAAAAATTACCATTTATAAAAAAAAATTAGCTATTTTACTAATTTAAAAATATATTACTATTAAAAAAAAAAAAAAAAAAATACATTCCAAATTAGATGCCGAAAGGACAATTTTATATACAAATGGGAATAATAATACATTTTTAATGGAAAAAAAAATTTAATGTATACATTACAGCAGTTAGAGGTTAAGCATCGTTTATGTTAAAACTTAAAATTTTTTTTTCCATTTTTATTTTATCAAAAGATGCTTATACTTGAATTAAATTCTATTTAAAAAAATTTCTAATCTAGAAAATGGACAAAAAATGTTTCTTCATTATTTTCCTTTTTTATATTCCGCTATTTTTATTACTACCATGCAAAATATAGACATATTTAATTAATTATATGTAATAAAATATGGGGTAATATTATATTATTGTATCTCCAAAAAAGGTAAAATTTATACTTAAAATGAAAAAAAAAAAAAAAAAAAATACAACTTTGTATTTTAAAAATATAAACGTCTTTTTAAGTTGTAATAACATGTTCTGCGCAAGTCTACAATATATTTTTTTTATATGTATAAAAATGTATAAATATATGTAACATTTTCATTACAGAAATTTTTTAAGAAATTATTAAAAAAATGTACAATTTGTTATTCTAAATAATTAATCTGTAGATTAATTCGAATTTTAAAATAGTTTAAGATGGTACCTTATGAATAATTTTGTTTGAACATTTTTCCAAACTTTTTTTACCTAAATTGTCTTTCTTTTTTAGTCCTTTAACATGAATTAATGTCTGCGTAATTGTATATATGAGCATATATATATGCATTACATGTAAGCATGTAAATAAAATTTAATATTTTTTTAAGAAAAGAATGAAAAAGCGTTCCAACAATATACATGTAATAGAACAGCTTTATGATTTTACTGTGAAAACAAATAGTTACCATTTTCCACCTTACCGAATTGTGTCATTCCACTAAATATATATATACCCCATAAAAGAAAAAATGAAGTTTTCCATTTTTAGTAAAACTTTTGCGTACATCCTTTTATCATGGACTTGCCAATACTACAATAATGGGGTACTCAATAATAACGTTGAAAAAAATATAAGCATATTCATTTGCTTTTTCGCGTTTCATTTTTTAAAAACAGAAATTTCTTGCTTTTGTATTACAGCAGTTTGTTTTGTAATAATGATAACATTAATGTTGGTATTTTTTTACGTCTTTTTTTTTTTTTTTTTTTTAGAGTACCATTAACAAAATACCGAGTAGGGTAAACAATAGAAATACCTCAGTCATTTTAGGAAAAACTCGATTATTGGCAGAATATTGGCAGAAAAATGAATCAAAAGGAGGTAGCGTAAAAACTCATGTGAACAGATATTCACAAGAGGAATATCAGGAATCAGGAGGGGAGTCTTTAATGAAAAGAATAAAGAATATAAAAGAAATGATTAACACAAAAGAATTAGGGGAAAAAATGAATTTAAGTGAACTAGAAGAAAAAATGAAATTGAGAGAAATAGAAGAAAAATTTAGATCGAAGTACAGTAGCTTAAAAAAAAGTAAATTAGCTAAACTGATGAAAGAAAACAAATTTCTTTACGACAAGCTTAATTATTTATTTAAAAATTTCAAAAGAGCGGAATTGTACCTTGAAAAAAAAATATTTAAATCATTGTGTTATATAGATAAATCTAAAAATGATACTAATATTGATAAGTATACCTGTAATAAAATACACCTTATCAGTTATGGTAAACTGATTTCTGCCCCACTGTTAATGCTATTAATCGGGTTTATTGGTTTTTCATCACATTCTGCGATTCCTCTACTCTTTTGCGGTATTGGTGGTATAATGCTTGGATACCTTTTCATAAAAACGTTAAAGTATGAACTTTCCAGTCAAGGTGTAGTAAATCCCACGATTAATCAATATTACGCTGCAACGAAACACTATTTATTTTAAAGTATGTAGACTAGTAGCATTTTTAATGGTAATTACATTGTGGAAATTTTTTGAAGGTTTGATATATAGAGTTTTTGTAAAACCATCCCAATATACATGCTTGCACATTTGGATCTGAAAAATGGTGGTGACCATATATACTATTAATGTTTATTCGAATTAATGTGATTTTTATTCTCCTTTTGTGTATGCCTTTATATTCAGTGCCTTTTAACATCCCTCTGAGGAACATATGCACGTACATGTGTAAATATATATAAGTGCGCATATATATATATATATATATGCATGTACCACATTGTGTTGAATGTTCGTTTTAGCGGCTTTTGATGGCACCCAAAACATGACCATGCATATCTACATATGTTTGTGCGCAAAAAGTCTGTAAGCGCATTAAAATTAATTTATAAAAATATAATTAACATAATTTCATTTTACTTCTTTTAATTCACATTATTAAACTGAAATGTACTCTTTTTTTTTCTGTCTTAATTCATTTCTTTCAATTATCCGTTTTTAGATTTAATTCAAATTTTTATATTATTCTTTAAATTAAATATGAAATTGTCTTATAATATTTTCAATGAATTTATTAAACCTATTTATTTATATGAATAATTCTTTTACTATTAAGAAAGGGAGTAAAAAAAATGTCCTCTTGTGTCATAATTTAATGAGAAACAACGTAGAAAACCAAAATTTTAGAGAAATTTTGTTAGTACTGTTCTATAATTGTTCCATCTATAAAAAATTATCTGCATATATGTATGTTATTTTTCTCTTAGGGTTTAATTGCACTATAGTAATTTGAGTTTTCTAACGTTTTATAATTAAATAAGGAATTATTATTTTTTGTAGGTGCATTTGCGTAAATAATGGGACGAATGGAACATTGATAAAATTAAATATTCACAGTAAAGAAGGAAAAAGGGACAAAGGAATGTGATGAATTCTTGTTTTTCTCGTTACTAAGAGGATACAATATGGAATTATTTTTCGCCACATTATTAGTCCCTCTAAATAATAAGCATTTTTTGCAACATGTATTATAGATAATACATTATAACAAAAAAAAAAAAAAAAAAAAAAAAAAAAAATTAGTATTGTACTCTTATTAATAACGTAAATAATTAGGACGACAAAAAAATAAAATTTTTAATAAGTACGTTTTTTCTTCATAAATGGAATTATCTATGAGTTCCGTAATTTCAATTTTGTGTCACTGCGAATGTGCACTCTGCCTGTACATGAAGTTGCGTTTATATCTAATAGAATGAAGGGTTATAGAAAAAACGCGGCCCTATATTTATGGGCATTATTCACTCACAATTTATTATTATTTTTTTTCAGTAAAAATAACAAAAGTGTAATAAATTTATATATATTTATATACATACATATGTGTTTTAGTGCATATATGCCTGCATATATGCAAGACGATTCATGGAAAAATAACGGCGATAACGTTTTTACAGCCCTTCTAGGAGTTCAAAAATTTTGTTTTACGTTTTGAGGAATTATTACTTTATTTTATTTTATTTTATTTTATTTTATTTTATTTTATTTTATTTATTTTTTCCATAATTGTTACGTTAACCTTGGAAGAGTTACTATTTTAGGGAAAAAACAATGCAACTTTTTTTAGGTGATTGGGGTTGTATATTGAGTGAAGAAAGAATTTTAATATTTTCCGTATAGCGAGTTTTATTGTCTATATATAATATTACTGAGATATAAAAAACCGCTTGTGCTGTTATTCACGTTTTTCATGTTGCATGAATTCACTCTTATTAGTGTACAGTAGCATCTTAAAGAGTTGATTCTTCAAAATATAAATAAGTATTTACATATATGCGAATGTACATTTATACACATATGCAAATTTACAAAAAAATAAACAAACAATATAACGCTAATTGATCCTAAATTTTTAGGAGAAAAATAATCAAAATAAATATTTGCATTCTCTTTATAGTTCTTGTTTCATGTGAACAGTGGGCAATGTATTTTACTTGTGAAAAAAATTTTCCCTTTGAGTTTTTTTTTTCTTTTTTGCGTTATTCAAATAACATGCACCCCTTTTTTTTTTTGTACGAAACAATTTATTTAAAATACTTTTTACTTTCTGACAAAATAATATTTGTTTTTTTCCATCTTTTTTATTTTAATTATATTTATACTTTTAAATACAATCTTATTCCTTTTTTACAGAAAAAAAAAAAAAAAAAAAATTACAAATTTTTTAGTTTACAATTCTTTTATTTAGTAATAGTAAGAATTATTGCAGAAACGGTTGCAAGCTTAACGTATTCTAAGATTGTTGGTAATAAAAATATAAGAGGTCAGATTTAATCTCAATTTTTGAAATAGTGAAAAGTTTAATCTATTCCGTTGTAACTTTAAAAATAATTTTTTTTTTTTTAACAAATAATATTTTATATTTTGAAAAAGAAAATAATATGATTAATGAAAAATTTTTTATATCATATTATATTAAATAAAACAAATTCATTACAAAAATGTTATTATTTTATTCCTTATAATAATCTTCTAAAAAGTTCCTACTGTTTAATTATAGCAACCAACGTGGTTCATATATTGCATATATGCCACATGTATAATTGCGCATACATTACATATATTCAGAATTAGAACTATCAATATGAAACAGGGTTAAAATTGACCACAGTTCTTTTCTTTATATGTAGCTGTAATATTCTTGATCTTCCCGAGTTTAATATTTTTTACATTTTCGAAATTTTACGTAGTGATAAAATGGTTCTTTACTTAAAAGAATAGCAAGTTTTTTGAATTGCTATTATGTTGAATAGTTAACTTTTATTTTTTCTTCATTTCTATAAAAATTATTTGTAATTGTACTATTTAAATTTTTTATTCAACTATTATTTTCGTATAATAATTTTTATGACAAGTTGTTTTCACTGTTGTTCTTTTTTTATACTACAATATGCGCTTATATTCTCATATTTGGATGTTCTGCGTGTATACGTATATATGTAGTAAGTACGCATGCACGCATTTATGTATACCATTTTCTGTATTTTGAAGCAAATAGATAAAATAATGAAAAAGAATTACACTAATTCGTAAGTTGTACCTGTTTGTAATTTGACAGCTTAAACAAATAGTGAACGCTCTGCGTCCTCATCGAATTTATCATATAACAGAAAGAATATAACCGGTGAAGGTAAAAATGAACTTTCTCACTTTTATCAAAATCTTTACATTTGTCCTTTTATTATGGATATGTCAATATTACAACAATGAGGTAAAAAGAGCAATAGAAACATTTATGACTAGTTGAATTTTTTTTTCCCAATTCCATTTTCAATTTTTTAAGAATATATATGTATATATATATATATTTTCTCTTATGGAATTTCACCCATTTTTTATATATAATAAATACATATGTTGCTTTTTTTTAGAGCAACGTTAGGGGAAATCTGGATATCATAGACAACACAGACATTATATTAAATGCAAGAATCCCGCGATTATTGGCAAAAGATGAAGTGCAAAAGGAAGGAGAAGGTGAAGGGATGAAAGAAAAGACAATAGAAGAATCAGAAGACGAAGAGGAGTCAGAATATGAAGAGGAATCAGAAGAAGAGGAAGATTTCGAAGAAGAAAACGAAGAAGAGAATGAAGCAGTGAAAAAAGAAGATGAAGGAGAGGATGAATCAGAAGAGGAGGATAACATATCCCAAAGTGAGGAAAAAAGCAAAATAAAAGAAGTAGAAATATTAGAAAAAGAAGAAAAATTGCATGGGAAAAAAACAGACGAAGCAGAAGAAGAGGAAAACGCTAAATCAAGTGGTATAGAAGAAGACTTTAAATTGGAAAGAATAAAATCAAAAGCAAGTGTATCGGATAGAGTGAAAAGCAGTAAAATTTTTAAGAAAAAGTTATGTTCTATATTTAGGCCTTTTAAAAGAATGGATGCATATATTGAAAAAAAATTATTCAAGATATTTTATTATGTTGATAAATGTGAAATTAATCCGAATATGAATCAAAAGAGTTTTTATATAATAAAGCTGAAGAAGTATGGTACAATACTTTCTGTTCCTATTATAATTACACTAGTTGGATTACTAGGCTTAATAAATCCGGCTACATATGCAGTTATGTTTACATTTTCCAATATAAGCTTTGGAATACTGCTTTATATTATGATGAAAACATTAAAATATGAAATATCATCACGCGGAAAAACAAAACCTGGTTTTAAAGAATACGTAGCTAGTTTTAAAAGATGTATGTCATGAACTGAAACGACTTTTAGTACCCCTACATGAGTTGCACTCTGAAAGAACATCGAGGAAATGTCCATTTTTTGTAAATAAGGCCACGAATGTATTCACTCGCCTTTTAACATTCAAAAAGGTGAAAAAAAATATACATTTTTAATGCTTATTTGAATAAGAATTGGAATTGTTTTTTTTTTTTTTTTTTTGTTTTGCATGTTTTGGTATTTTTCCATGATAATTTAGTCTTATGGGTTACTACAAATGTATATATATATATCTTGTTTTCGTGGTACATGCATGTGTTCCATTCAAAATCTTATAATGGTTACATGGGGGACACGTTATTTTTACCTACCTGTATATGCATACATATATGCACACAAATATATACATACACATATGTACACGTGTATATGCACGTCTTTGAGTATGTATATATGAAAATTTGTCAGATATGCTCTATCATTAATTTATATAATCGGAATTGGTGCATTTTCCTAGAATTAATGATTTCTTTCAAAATTTTGGCCCTAATAAGTACCCTTTTTTTTTTTTTTTAAACTAAATATGAGCATATGGCATTTTTGCTATAATAAAACTAACTGAAAATATGTTTTATTTATTGAAAAAGGTTTTTTTCTATGAAAGAAAAAAATTATTGGATAATGTTTCGTTAATACATTCATGTGAAACTTGCATAAAAGGGTTTCTTACCAAAATAAGAAGATGAACGTTTATAGTTTATAAAGCTTCTAAAAATAAAAATATAAATGGATATGGCCGAGAATTAATGTCGCTAAGATTGAATTGGTGGAATTTTTTAATTAGTTTGAGGTTTTTCTTAAGTTTATCAAATAAAGGGCTGGCATGTACTTTTTTCTTCTATTTTTTGAATTTGATAAATTGGAGCACCGGTATAAGTTTCGAAAAGTTATGTAAATGCGGATAATAAATGAAATACAATAATAGAATAAATATACGAACACAACTGCATGTATTTTTATTTTTTTCTCTATTCAAGATGCAAGAAATTGAAGTTACATTTGTTACGCATCAATGCTTTTGAATTATTACCAACCCTTCTGTGTATGTATTTTACATAACAACAAATTGCGAAACATTAATTTTATTTTTTTAGAATATTATAATATAATTGTTTGAGAAAATTGAAAACGAGCTTAAAAAAGATGTTTATCCCCCGAATTATGCTATTATGTGTGGATTATTTATTCCTCTCTTTTTGGTATCCCACACATTTAACAGTATAACTGCCAAGGTAAAATTTATTGGTGGAATTTTAGTACTATATTGGAAAAGTTATTACTATTTGGTATTATTTATTCTAGATTTTGTTCGAAAATCTGCTGAAAATAAAAAATTCGAGGGTAAAAGGAAATTCAGATTATGCATTCACCATGCAAAAGTTGTAATTATGATTTTATAAAATTTATAATGTACAAGCGGTGTGAAATACATATCAATCCTAGCATGTACGAATGATTTATATAAATAAGAAAAAAGAAAAGCGTTTTTGATAATCTGAATTTACCATTTTATTAGTCGTATGTGCATCCAAAGGTAATATTTACAATGTAAAAAAAGAATGAAAATAATATATGGAAAAAATTGCATGGGGAAAATAAGAACCCTGATAGGAAAATGCATAAAAAAAAAAAAGGAATCCTGTTATTTATTTATTGCTCTTAATAATTAGTAATTCTAAGGGAGAAAAAAAATTTATTGTTGAAACTTTTTTAAGTGCTATAAGTGGGTTTATAAAAATGTATATTTCTCCTACCATAAATATTAGTGTTGATTTAATTATGTCCATATAATATTTATGCATTATTTGTTTTTTTCTCTTTTTTTTGTACGCCTGTTTTTACTCATATGTTTGCGATTTGAATGTAGGAAATCATCCCACATTACAACTTGTCAATTTCGTTAACTTTGTAAGGATTAAGAAATAATTTATTACAGGTTATCAAACTATTTTTAAATAACAAATTTTTTCATTAGGGTGAAATTAGTAGTTATACATTAATAGTACGCATGGTTAAGAAATACAACGAAACAATAGGAATAAATTCAAACTTAATGCACTTAAATTATTATTTTTGCAGAAAAAAAAACATTGCTGCGTTAAAAATTAGCATTTCGGGTACTGTGCAAAATAGGGTGCATAACATTTTAGCAGTGGCACTTCATCGGTACAAGTTTTATTGTTTACCTTTCTATTTACATTATTCTTCATTTTGCACAAAACTGTTAATATTATAGCATATGAAAAAATTTAATGTTTCTAATTAGTGTTATATCAGTTTGTTTATGTGTGATAAGGGATTACCTTTTTTTTTTTTTTTTTATGTACCCTTTTTTATTTTCCCCCGCATATAGTTGGCTACTAATGCTTATGTGTGCAGTAATTCAAGGATAAGCCTTTAATAGTATATCTTACTTTATTTGTAATTTACTTATACAGTTTCTTCCGTATTTTTATCGAGATAAATACCTTACGCGATGTTTATTTATCAGTTTTTCACTTTTTATTGTGAGAGATGATAATAGATACACGTTTGAATAACCTTATACGCAAAGTGAATAGGCTGATAACCTATGAACATGTATATATGCGTAAGAAAAATACACAAGAGTGCAGTTGAAAATTTTGGAGAACACTATTATAAAAAATGTAGAAACGAGGATTCCATATAAAACCCATTTTTGTGACCAATTATAATTCAAAAAATTTGTATACGAATGTTAGTAGATGTCTTTGAAGGAACAGGGAACAAAATGTATCATATAGTTTTACAAAAAGGGTATTAAAAAAAAATTCAAATTGACAATAAATATGATAACAAAGATTATATTTATTAAACGTAATGCACTTCCACAAAATTTTCTGCTTACTTTTTTGGAAAAAAGTTCTTTACTGAACATAATTAAAATATTGAAATTATTACCAATTATAAGAGTAATGCAGTAATGTTAAACGCATATTCCGTGAATATTAGAAATGGGCGTTTTGTTGCATCTACATGCAAGTTCTCAACTGCCATGGAACTACGGCTTTTGTGCATATATACATATAAGAATATGCTTCACCTGTGACTTTGAGAATTCTTTAGTAAAAAGTTACATCTTTTTTAAAGAAAAAAAAATATTTGCAAATTATTTTATGATACTACGAAAGCGTGAATAATTTGAATGGTATTCGGCATTTTAATTTAAATAAATAGAAGGTTCAAAAGGTTTAATAAAAAGTGGGCACTGTTCAACTGCCTACGTCTATTCGCGAAAAAAGAAATTAGTAAAATTCTATTGAATACATCACCTTTTAAAGGTTTATTCTGTTGAACATAAGTTTCGCGTGTGACGGAAAAATAACTTTTCAAATGCGCCACAGCACCACTTTTTACGTTAATACGTTTATTTAGTCTATGGAATTAAGTATGAAAAAACAAAATAATGATAACGAACAAGAAATGAATACCTCTCTAATAAATGGGAAAGTGGCTAAGCTTCGGTAAAAAAATAATTACATTAAGGGTTTTACAATTGCATTTTTAGTGTACTATGGGAGTTTTCAATTTAAGGTATTATTTTCTTTTTCAGTTTACTAATTTATTTTAGAAGAGTACTTGTACGAGAAAAATCATGCGTTTTTTTTACAAGAATAGTATGTGAAATTGTAAGCATGTAAAATGTTTATATATTTATTAGACATTGTATAGTGATCTGTAAATTGGGAAAGACCGTTATAACATAACAGTTTTTACCGTTAATAAGTATTTTTCACATTGTATTATTTCCCTTATAAAAAGTTGTTCCTTTAAAATATATCTTCTGTAGTACATAATTACAAAGGACAGAAAATAAAAATTGCGAATTAATTATCATTTTGAAGACAAAAATGCCTCTAAAATAGGGGTTCTCAGGCATTTTTACTGTTATCCTTTTGTTTTACTTAAAAAAATGTAGTGCTCTCCTTTTTTACGGGTAAAATCATTTCATTTAGAAAACACTTTTTGGTATTTATTCCAGTTCTCTGCAATTCTCTTTTTTTTTTTGCTAAATATATTTTGAAACCTTAACAGTTCCATTAAAAGTTTTTTTTTCTTTCTATCGTATTAATATTTTTAAATAAATTTTTTTTTCCATTTTAGAAAAAAAAACAAGTAACAGTTTTATGAATTTATGATACTTCCAATTTGGTAAAATGATAAAACATATTTCGCGAAAAAAAAAAATAATTTTCTGCAAATGCGAGAAAAAAAAATAATGGATAATTTCTGCCATGCTTTTTAAAATGTAAAAAAAATTTTCATAAATTACGTCAAAGATTTAAATTTTGTATCTTTTAAAAACGTACATACATATATATATGTATATACATATTTTATGAGAAACTAAAATGCTTAATAAGTGGTTATTATTGCATAATATTCAATTCCTGTGATGAATTAAAGTTATTAGAATTAAAATTTTTTTTTCACTGTCCTTTGAATAAGCGGACTTTGATACCGATAAAACGTTTAATATACTATTTAATTATAATATAGGATGTTGTGAGAAAATTACGCAGGTATAAATGTAGATTAAATAGTAGTACAACATAATTGAAGTGAATAATAATTCCCTTAATACATAGGAAAAGAAGTATTTAATGGATATTTTATTTTTTATGCCAACTGGAAGCTTTACAACTGATAAACGTGTTTAACTTTGTAAAAGCGGAAAAACGAACATTTGGAATTCCAAACATTTGGGTACTAATAGAACTTAAGCATAATCAGCAATAAAATAAGCCTCGGAAGAATAAATGAAGTCTCCTATTTTCATTAAAACTTTTACTTTTGTTCTTGCAACATGGATACTCCAACATTACAAAGAAGTGGTACGATAATAAACAATAATAATATTTTTTGAGAGTACCTGCATTGTGTCTCCCCAGTTTTTTCCGTTTTTTTTTTTTTCTTATTTATATTCCTCTTTATAAGAATCATCATTTTTAAACTTGCAATTAAATTTCTTCTTTTAATAATAATTTTTACATTTATTTTTTAGGGTAACATTTCTAATTCTTTATATAATATAAGCCAAGCAAGGAGAACGCTAGATGATAGAAATAATCGATTATTGTCCAAAATTGAAGAGGAAAATGGGTTACCCGATGAACAATTTGAAAGAAAGACATTAGTTAAGGAGAAGGATGATGGATTAGAATATGTAAACGAATCAGAAAATGAAGAAAATATTCATTCGGATGTGAAAGAAGAAGAAATTAAAAAGGAAGAGGATGAAGAAAAAATTCGCTTAAAACAAATGACAAGAGAATTGGATAAATTAAAATATGTAGAAGATTTATTGAAAATAAGAATATTTAAAGCACAATGTAAAATGAATAATATTCGAGGTAAAGCTGCATTAGGCAATTTAATGAAAAAAGTTAAATTAAAAACTGATACAGATGCAGAAGACAATGTGGAAGATTCTTTAGAAAAAATTAAATCAGAATATATGAAAGATACACTTAAATTAAAAGAAATTGAAGAAAAAATTCATTTAGTACAAACACAAATACTTGAGAATGCAAGATATAGTTCGAAAGATCCTAAAGCATTGTTAAAGGAAGTTGGTGAAAAAATTCATTTAATGCAAACACATGTACTTGACAATGTAAAACATAGTGCGAAATATTCAAAGGCATTATTAAAGGGCGTTGGAGAAAATTTTATATCAAAAAAGTCGCATTTAGTTGGAAGTGTGTTATCTAGTACAAAAGAGGGTACAACAAAAGCAAAGGCATTAAAGAAAAGTATTTTTTCTAAATTTAGATCTTTTTATGAAAAAGATTCCTATTTAGAAAAAAAATTATTCAAAATCTTTTGCTATGTAGATAAATGCGAGAATGATCCGAATATTACTCAAAAGGCTTTCAATATAATAAAATTGAAAAAATATGGTCCAATATTAGGTGTGCCATTTTCTATAATTCTACTTGGATTTTTTGGTTTTATAGATGCATCAATTCTATATCCTCTTATGTTTGTATGTGCTGGCATAGGCTTTGCAATGTTTATGTATATTTTGGCAAAAACGTTAAAATATGATATATCATCATATGGAATAACAAATCCGGGTTTTAAAGAATATGTAGCTAGTTTTAAAAGATGTATAGCATAAATCGAAAGGACTTTTAGTACCCCTAATGGCGTTGCAACCCTGAAGGAATATCAAGGTGTCTCCTGACATTTGTAATCTCACCTGGATATACCTATGCATATATATGGGTATTCTTCTAAACAAAGTAAAGCGAAAGAGTGCATCTCTAACGTTCATTTTGATATTAATTTGACTTTAACTTTGAATTTTGTTTCCTGTTTATTTTGTGTGTTTTGGTACTTTCTCATGATAATTTTTAATATGACATACTATATACATGATGTATGCTGTTTTTGTGTTTCACGCAAATGCCGAATTTGACAGTGCACATTTGTTGCATGAGGAGTATGTACCCATCAATTCACGCAATAGTAATATGGTTTTATATATATGTATTAGTATATTTGTACATTTTTGCTTACATTGAATATGTATGCCTTAAACTTATTTAGCGAAATTAAAATTTGATTCAATTTCGTTGATTTGAAGTGTAGCTTTATTTATGCACACGCTAAAATTACGCTTTTATAGTTTGTGCATTTCCTTTTAGCCCTAATTGACTATTTCTCAGGAAAATTATGAGAAATGATCATTTTCTTTTATTAAATATAAAAACGTCTTATTTTGGCTTGAATAAAATGAAATATGGGCATTTTGTCCGTAAGAAGGCTTATTTTTAAGAACTTCGATTTATAGGGTTACTAATTATTATAATTGCGAAGTTGATACATATACCTTTTCGCCAGAAACATTATGTGAAGTGGTACAAAACAGTCTTTTTAATGAAATTTTAATTTAAGGATGATTCATAGATAATATGTAACTAGCACAAGAAAAAGTTTTTCTCTGTAAGGATTGATTTGTTAGATCGCTGTATTCATTTGACGTGCTTAACGTTTTCTAAATGTATGAAGGTACAATGAAGCATTACTGGACGTAGGTAAACTGTCGCACTAATGCATAATTTTTTTAATGTTCACATATATATATGCGTATACATGTATGCCATATGAAAAGCTGAAAGGGATGTAGTACGTACTTTCCCTTTTGATAATCTAAAACGGATGCTTTGGTGAATTACCATTTTTAAGCTGCCAACTGTGTTTCCTATGCAAATTGCTCATCTGGTTCTTAAAGCAATTATATGATGGAAAATGAATATGAATACGCGTGTATTTTTTAATGCATGAATAAATTAAACGTTTCGGAAAAGGATAAAAATTAATTAAACAAGACTTAATGTTTTTCTTAAAATGTAAATCTTTTAACGAAAAGTATGGATATTTCTATTAAATGATTAAAAGATCAAATACAGCTTACAAAAAAACGGCCTTTTGTCTATTACACGTGCTAGTATATTAAAAATTTAGGTTTCGTTCGTAAATGTATCATATGCTCTTTAGCAGTTTGTATAATAATACGTGTTTCATGCGAATGATTACTGAGAATTATAATAGATCCTTTAACTTTTTACACGAACGTACATATTACATGGATTAAAATGTAAGACAGGAAAACGTTGTTAACGTCTTTGAGACAAAAGATGGGCATCAATCGAATGAAACTGTATACTTAACGCTATGAATGCATAACTAACCCAATATCGGTTCACCTTTTTTACTAAATTTAGGGAAGCATTATAATTTTAATGTTTTCTTTTTTTTTTTTTGGAAATAGTGATGTATTGGGGAGCGCAAATAATATGAAATAGTTTTTATATTATTTGAATAAAGTTGTATTTTGGAACGTAATATTTGTGTAATCGAAGGTCCTTTTTTTTGATGCTTAGAAAATTAAAATATTGAGATATGAAAATCATTTTCTGCTCATTTCTAATTTAATATAATTCACCCTCAATTATGACAACTGTTTCAGATTTCCCTTTGCAGTACATTCTTGAAGTAGAAAAATAAATTGAGAACATTGTGCAAAGAAAAAAAAAAATTATTAATGTAGTAGCATATTGTCACTGACATTTTGTGATTCTGCGATTTTGCGATTCTTCCATTTTCCTATTTTTTATAATATATTAGCGAAATGTATCCTGCTTTGTTTTACTCTTGATAAAAATTTTTTTATTTGGATATTTTTTTGGAATTTACGAAATTATGTAAAATTGTTCGTTTAAGAAAAATACTCTTACATTTTTATTTCTACCCTTATTTTATTTTTTTGTCGTATTAATTAATATTCCTAAATAAAGAACTATTTAGTAATAGCATGGCATATCCCAGAATAATAAAGGTTGAGGCTTTTAAATTTTATGATCCCAAAATATGAAATGTATTTGCATCACCATTTTGAAAATGTGTAAAATTTTCTATTATTAGGAAGTAACTTTTAAACATATCAATTTTTTTTTTTTATATATAAAATAGTTGATAATAGAAAAAATAAGTTCTACTTTTTTTAGGAATAAATTATAATTCATGCAATATAAAAAAATTTGTTTGTACCATTAGTACATTCTCCATTATTACTGATGGGCAATATTATTTTGTAACGTCTCAATAACCTTGTAAAATGTTGCATATATTAAGGATACATAAAATTAGACTTATTATTGAGAAGCACCACAAAATTTTATTATTTTTCGATCGTATATTGAAATGCACTTACCTTTTTTAATTTATATATACTCAAACTTTCCAGTAGTGGTTAATATATAATTTTTTGAAAAGAATAACAAAAAAATTTTAAATTATTCTGGGATAATTAGTTTATATATAAACATTTTTATTTATCCATCAATGAAAGCTGTATTATATTAATAAAGGAATAGCTTTTTTATGAATACTCATGTGAAAAATATTCCAGAATTTTTTTTGAAAGTTACTTTTTTTTTTCTTTACTTCATCATGCAACATATATTATGCGTATTTGTTTATTTATATACATCTATATATATAATTAAACCCCAATTTTAAGATTAAAGAAAATGTAATAAAAATAAATGATTATACTTAGGACAGTACTTTTTAACATTCATAATATTTATCAATATAGTTAGCTTTTTACCTTCTGAATATAAACTAATACTTTTAAGTAGCTACATAACATGAATGAAAAAATTAGGATTAACCTCTTCAAACAAATTTTTACATTTACTTTGTTAATAGAGATATGGCAATGTTACGATAATATGGTATAACAACTGCTTTCTAGATCATTTCTATATTATTTGTTATTTCTGTTTTATTAATAAAAAATAAAAATTCTGAAATATAGATTTACTTATTTTTTTATATGATAAATATTTGTTCTCACCCATATAGAGTACCATAGATAAATCTTTGAATAAGGATGACAGGTTAAACAAAACTTTAAACTTAAGAACTAGTAGGTTATTAGCAATAACAAAACAGCAGAATAAAGCACAGAATGCAGGATTAATGACAAAGGTATTAATAAGTGAAGGAAGCAAGGGGGAATCAGAAAAGGAAAAAGGGAAATCGTTACAGAATATGCAAAAAAGTATAGCTATCGCTGCAAGAAAATCCAATACTAACAAAGGAGTGATGAAAACGAAACCAAACGCAGAAGTGGGAAAAATTGGAAAAAATGATGTGGAAAAAACGGAATCAGCGAAAGATGTAGGAACAACAAAACAGAAGAAAGACGTAGTATCGTTCGAACAAAAGAAACAGGTGGGAAAAACTGATCCAAAGAAGGGGGCACAAAATGTTAAAACAAATGAGGAAGCGGGAAGAAGTGAATCAAAGGAGGTAGAAAATGCTGAACTGAAAGAGGAGGCACAGAAAACAAAAACAAAATTGGAAGCAGGAAAAACTGAACCAAAGAAGGAATTAGAAGTAACGAAAACAAAGGAGGGGGAGCAAGAAAATGAACAAGAAAAGGAAAAAGAAGAAGAAAAAAAAAGTGGAGAAAATAATAAAGATAATATGCTTCAATTAAATAAAATAAAGGAAAAACTGAAATCAAAATTTGATGAAGAAAAAGTAAAATTAAAAGAATTAAAAGAAACAATTAAGTCCAATGATCAGAGAGATTTAGCTAAATTAAACGAAATAAAAAATAAAATCAAATCAAAATATGAGGAAAATAGAACAAAATTACTAGAAAACTATGAAAATATAAAATCAGTAGATAAAAGTACATTAACAAATGAGGTAGTACATAAAAAAAATACAAAACATATATGTGCAACGTGCGCTGATATAGAAATTGCTGAAGCTAATTTGGAAAAACGGTTCTTTAGTGTTTTGTTTTATGTAGACAAATTTAGATCAAATAAAGATGTTGATAAAAAGATGTTAATAAAAGTAAGATTAAAAAATGAAGGGATAATTCTTGGAACACCTACTGCAATTTTATTTCTGGGATTTCTATTTTTCATAAATCCAGTAACACATTGGGGAGCTGTAGGATTCGGTGGTGTAAGTTTTATTATGTATGTATATATTATAATAAAAACTCTGAAATATCAAGCGATCGGAAAACAAAGGCCTAACCCCGGTTTTATGGACTACATGAAATGCTTAAAAAATTATTTCGTAAAGAATGAATAATCGTAGAACTACATGAGGTATTATGTCCTCAAAGCGTATATTTGTATCATCTTAATATTTGTGAAGGCATCCAGATATACTTAAATATTTTGTTGCACAAGATGGTAATCAAATATATTTTTAGTATATATACTTGCTTTTGCAGTCCTTTTAACTGTATTCAGTTTTTCGACGCACCTCCAAAGGGTAATTCTGTGTACGTATGTAAATATAGGTATGTACATATGTATATATATATATATATATATACATACATATGTGTTAATTTTGCGCTTCATGCTGCACGGAGGCCACAAGAGAAGTGCTTTGCTCACCCGTATTATTATGTATGCACAAATGTACATGCAAATACGTACATATGTATATGTATATGTATATATAATTATTCACCGTTTGTTTTTATTTGCATATAAAAGGCTTATATATTCATTCAAGCCCATTTGTGAAATTAAAAGTGATTAATATATTTATGCGTAAAGTATTCCTATACATCTTTTTTTCTGTTTTTTTATGTTAGTCTTGAATTATTATTTTAAGACATCACTTGGAAAAAAAATTTCAATTTGTTTTAATTTAATTATGAATATGTGCTGTTTTTTTTTGATTAAAACTTTTTTTTGTTGTTGCTGTTGAAAAGCAAATTTGATTAGTATTAATTTGTAAAAAGTTTTAAGAGAAATACATTATAAAATGCATTTTTTACAAAAATATACTTTGCATAGATCTTTAGTAATTTTTTCATAATTTAAATCTCAACCTATTAATATAAGCTAAAGTAGTACCTTTTTAAATAGTGTGATATTTGTAATTGTTTATCAATTTGAGAACTTGAAAATGAGACATGTATGTGAATAATTAAAACCATTGGTTTGGCTTTCCAATTCACTTACGTAAATTGGAGCTCTAATTGAATTTTCCGAAAATCGGTTAACATCCCTAAAAATATTATAGCGTTAAAGGAGTGTTCTCCATAAATTTGATGGACGAAAACGAATACACAGATGTAATAAAATCCATCTGGTAATAAAATAACAAGAGTTACAGTTGCTAACTTCGCTCTTTCTTAAATAATGGCATCCTCGTAAATATAAACACTAAACATATGAATATATATGATTGGATGATCATAAATGAGAATAAAAATGAGTCAAAAGGTGTATAGTTCTATGCTGCAGTAAAAGAACCTAGTACATATGATTTACTTAGATCCTTCTACAATTGTGCATATTTTGCTGGCATATTTGCTCACATGTCCCCGTGTAAGCGCGTGCGTTAATGAAATGCCAAATGTTAAATGTCAAAGTTGAGAAGAATACATACCCATTTAAAATATCATTAGTAAATGTTACACATTTGTGATAGTAAATGCTTTGAGTAAAAACCTTACACGTTACTCTAAATTCGTGTTAGGTATTGTTCTTGAATGTAAATATTATTTTTATTTTATTCATTATGCAATTGCTAAAATAATGTAATCATAAGGAGAATACGCCCTTTTGCAAGTATGTTTTATGATAGAGAAAAAAGTAGAATGTTATTTTTTAAAGTGCATTTTCTAGATATTTATGCATGTACACTCTACGAAAATAGAGTTTTACAACGTAAGAAAAGCAAAATTAACATTTGAAGAATTTCGCATGGGAGGAAACAATCGCTTTATAAATGGAACATTTAACAAAGGAGATGCAAAACAGGTTTCATTATTAAATAAAAACACATCATTTTTAAACGAAAATATAATTTCTTTTTGAAATTGCTTAATGAAGGATAAATGTATATACTGAGTATTATATTTTTACTGCAATAAGTAGAAGCATTTGTTTATTTCTTCCCTTAACATATTATTATTCTATAAATTTTTTTACTCTTTATTTAGAGGTTCTGTCTCTTAAGAATAAAATGTATATACGTAACTGTTACACATTTAAGTATACACAAAATAAGCACTCGTTTTAAAAGAACTAAAAATTAATTTAAGAAAGAAGCAAAACAGGGAAAGTTACTCGAAAAAAGTATTCATCTTAGGAATTTCATTTATTATGTCAAATGCTTAAAACAATGCATAATCATGCTATTTTGGCTATTTTGATTGATTGTCTACTTACTATTACGAATAGGCTACGTCGTTATTAAAATGTAGCACGAATTACAACGAAGTGAACTATATTTATACCTTGCCGTGGGTTGTAAGTAAAGGGCATGCATCCATTTTGCACATTTTTATATTATCTCTATTTTTTATTCTTGAACAGTTTCCTTAAAATTGTCGTTATATTTGACATTTTTACGTTTAAATTTTCCTTTTTAATTATTACTTTATTACTAAGTAATATAGAATATTACCTCTTTTAATTATTTTTTAATGTATCCCATTATTCTCATTTATCTGTGCAGAAAGGGTTGAGAAAAGAAATGAGTAGCAATTTATATTTTTTTTGTGTATTTCCTGCAATTTTATGGTCCATTTTGTCATGGTTGCACTATATACATATTATACATATGTATCTTTTTTTGGAAACTGTTCACTAAATACTTGTTTGCATTCTTTCACGGACTAATTGAACGCCTTTTTGAGCACATTGGACTAGCTCCAAGTACGACTATCAGTGTAGAGCAATGTGAATGTGGAAAATTCTTCATTATGAAATATATAGAAACGTAATTGAGAAATTACAATTATTTTAGCGATTAATTGAAAATTACCATTTGGTGGGCTACCATGAGGGGAACTATTGGTAATATTTTTTTAAAATAGCTTTCCTTTTAGGGTTCTATTTATTTTTTTACACAATTTTTAGAATAAAAAATATATAAATATTAAGTATACATATATAAAATTTCGTAATTTTTATATATTTTTAAAGGTGTTTGCTTCCCCTATAACGAATTGCTTTCTGTTTGACATGGTTATATTAATTACACTGTAATTTTGTATATATGCACAAAATTTATTCAGTTATTTAAGAACTTTTAGTACATTTTTATGTAAAAAGGAACATGAATAATGGTTAGAACTGTTTATATATAGCAGAATGTTCTTTTTTTTTATTATTATATTTTTCCTTTATTCTTATAATTGTTTATCATCACTATGTAGTGAGAACATATACGCAGTACTTCTATATGATGAGGAACCAATAAATCATTGATTTTAAAAATATCGTGGATTATTTTAAAGATATAAACGACTAATAGTAAAAGTGTTACACTCATTAGAGTGTTGATTCCAAGTTTAAGTACACGCAGTCATTTACCCCCTTTAAGATGTGATATCGAAATGGTAAGAGGTAAAGATACGGATTCACGATAATACTTATTATACTTATAAATGTAAATTGCTGTAATATTTTTTTGTGAAAAAAAAGGAACAGTAATATTTTAACTAAGTGATTAAAGTGCAACAAAAAAGACCTGAAGTTATTAATAAAAATGTGGTAACAGAAAAGTTAGGAGAATATATTTTTGGAACGACTTGATACAAGTAAAATGTAAATCGAGATTTATACAAACATAACTTGCCTTTATGTTTAGAGAAAAAGAGAAAATGATACAATCTACACGTAACGGTTGAACCAGAATTCAGGCATGTGTAAAAAAAAAAAAAAAAAAAAAAAAAAAAACATATCGATATGACTATTAAGAACTAAATTTCATGAAGGCAAAATAGCATTTCTCAGGTTAGGTTTGGAGCAACTAGAGGCGTGTTTTTTACACGATAAATATTAAAATGGATTTTTCAATTAAGATAATAAAGCGCTACATTTGTATAATCATTAAATTTTAAACTATTTATGTTGACGAAAAAAAATATTTTTATGAAAAAGTAATTTTTTAAAACATAAAACACGAAGAAAAAAGAAATGATGGTATGCATACCTTTTACATACAATGAGATGCTTAATAGAATTTACAAAATTTAAATCAACTGTATTTGGATATGTATATGAATACATTTTGAAGAAGAAACATAATACGTGTGCATATTGGTACATCTTGTATGATAGTTAAAAAAGAAGAGGTGTAAAAGTCGGTTTAACACTATATTTACATAAAAACAGCTACTTTCTAATGCTTGAAGGAATGAGCAGTGTTACGTTAGTTTGGATGAAGAGGATGTTACAGATTAAAGTTCAGAGTAATATTAAAACAAAAATACTAATCATTGGAATGTCCGTGATACATAAGCAAGAATCTTTATGATAGTAGTGATATACAATATTTAAAAGATCAATTAAAAAGATGAAGTGAGGAATAATTATATATTAAGCCGAATATGCGAAAATAAATAAAGTATTTTAAGTTTTAAAGATATTTTTTTAATATGAAACAGAAAAAATTAAATAATGTGAGAGCTTGTGAGGAAAGTAGCATGTACTGGAAAAATTGTAAAAATAATTTTTTTTATTAGAAGAATGGAAAGATGGAGAATAGCGAAATTCGGATAATACAAATAAATAAGAATAGAAATATATAAAAAAAAATTCTGACTAAAATTCTCTCTTAAAAATAAACATCCAGTTTGTAGGAAAATCTAATTGAATAAAAATATAAATATTATACACTGTTTTTAGGATAAATATATAAACTGCATTGTAGGATCTTACAACTTTAAAAATAAAAAATAAAAAATACGTTATTGCTTTTTAGGATGCTCTTGTATGGGTATACTAACAATTATTGGTATTAAAAAAGGTTGTAAACATACACATTTGCTAGCAAATAATGAAATATCACTGTATCAATGATATAATGGCAACTTATTAACCATTTTTCCAATTTAAGGAAACTAAAACAACAGTGTCATGGTAAAATGTTTTACTTATATGGCTCACGTGAAGTAAAAATTAATTATGTTTAAAGGTAATTATAAAGTGGATGTTTTCTAGTTTTTTTCTTTTTCTAAAAAACAGTTTTCACATTGCTTTTTGCGCATATATTTAAAGCTGTAAAAATAAAATTAATTCTTACAGAACAGATGCTTAAACGTTAATTGTATGTACGCAGGTATATGCATAACGCAGTTTAGATGTATTTTTTTTAATGAAGTACTGTAAAAAAAAAAAAAAAAATTAGTTATAATATATATGTGTATGTTATAAATAAAACACAAAAAAGCAATAATAGTTAATGAATTACTAATTTTACAATAGTGCAAAGAATTGCAATATTTGTAGAACAAAATGTATGTACAAACACATGTATCACATGTAAGTTACTAAAAAAATGTTTGGTTTTTAATTGGGAAAGTGTTTAGTCATGTTAAGACTTAAAATGTTTTTAATTTATTTGTGTGTTCACATTGAAATTTTTTTTTTTTTTTTTATTGAATTGAGATTCTCGGATTTTTTAATTTGTATCCCATTCGTATTGGAAGTAGCTGTATTGAAATATGCTACTATAATTATGAAAAGCTGATGTTTTTTTTTTTTTTTTTTTTTTTTAAATATACTAATTTAGAGCAGCGGTTATTAATTTCTAACAGAACCTTTTGCATGAATGACACGGACTAGGTTCATTAATTTTGGGATAACGTGATAAAAAGTGATCATTGATTTCGTTTTATCGGTTGTTTAGGTATAATTTTTGTAAATGTTTACTTAGGTTACTCGTTAGTGGATGAATTGAACCCATTGTCATTTAACCATTTCATAAGAAAGGATTTCCTTATTTCATTAAACAAATTATATTTATTATCTTTCCAATGTCCCCAATTTTCGTTCTTTAAATTTTTAATAAATTTCTCTTTACTTCGTACCCAATTTTCCCATTCAACATTTTGTTTAAAAATTGTATCATCCCAACCGAGAAAAACATCTATATCTTCAGGATTTGGAATTTCTTCATTTTCACTTATATCCATATCTGTATTACCTGGAGTTTTTAAGCTGCTCATTAACCATTCTATCATTTTGTTGTTAGTCCAATTAACCCATCTAGTATCGACCATATTATTCAGACTCCTTTTACATGCAGAAATCCATTTTTGCCAATCTTTATCCATCACTTTTTTCCATTCTTTATCAGCCCAACTTTCCCATTCATCCCTACTCCATGATTCAGACTTTTGCAAAGAATATGTTTTATATGTTGCATTAATTTTTTCGTTATAAGTGATCCACTTATCTAAGATTGTCTTTACCCAGTCATTCCATTCGTCGTTTCTCTCTTCGAACCATATGTCTTTATCCTTTTTTAGAATGTCGTTAAATTCTTCCCATTCATCTTCTAACTGAAACAACCAATTATAGGGCTCGTTCTCATTGAATCCACTTGTTTTTGTTTCTGCGAATTCTTCCAATTTGATTCCACTCCCCATGTCATTTTTAGGAGCACTTATTTCACTCTGAACGGACTTAGAAAAAGAAGAAAAATATGCACATTTGAAGGAAATTTTGTTTGATATATTAATTTAAATTATGGAATGGTTCTGAAAGTATTTGTGTATATATGTATGTGCGATTTCTATGTTACTGCAGAAATATTCCTTAAAATAAAAGCAGACGATAAAATAAATAGGGTAACGGGAAGAGAAGAAACCATTTTTGTGTCCTTATATTAACGTTCTTATATACATATATATATGTGTGTGGTTCTTATTTTTTGCTGCTAATAAGTTGGGATATATGCGAATTTATTTTTATCTGTTCAATATTAATTTAATTTTGCTTGAAAGGGGAGCAATAATTGCTTATTTGCTTAATTTATTTTATAGACCAGGGATCAAAATGTAGAAAGAACTATAATGCAGCTGGTATAGAATTAAATTCACTATATTTTTTTAAAACTTTTTCAGATTACGTCAAAAGATAATCAAATAGCGAATATGAAGTGTTACTGTGGAACGACTAGTTGCATAGTTTTACTCTTTTTCAGAGTTTTCTTTGGAAGTACGCAAAAATTGAACGTTTTTAAATTTGAAGGTACTTGGATTTATGCGTAATCTTTTTTTTTTTTTAATATATTCATGTAAATGTTTACGGTATAATTTATAAATGCAATGTTTAATTTGTGCCTTTTTCTGGTGTTAACGGATGTACCAAGCGGATGCAAGATTAAATTAAAAAAATTTATAATTAAAAAAATAAAATGGTTAGATAACACAATAAAATTTTAAAAATATATCAAACATGGATTTTAAATATTTTTATTAAATATAATTAAATGAAATTATATAAAAATTTTGAAGAGTTCACGGAAATATAAACTATTATTTTTTAAAATAAACTTTTTTATTTTTAAATTTTAGTAAAAAATAATTCCTTAGATGGGGTAACCTACTCAGAGGCAACACTTTTTATTTTTTTTTAAAACAGCACATTTTTGAAATAATCAACTTTTTATTATTTATTTACTTATTTTTATTTATTTATTTACTATTTGTATTTATATATTTACAATTTGCATTTATTTTTTTATCATTTTATTATCATTTCGTTCATAGATTTTTTCTGCCTTTGAAAAATTTATATGGTATGAGAAACTTTTCAGGTTCTATTGCAAAAAAAAATTGCTGAAAATATTTACATGAAATATCAGTGAACATTCAAAAGAAGAATAAATGAAAATTAAATGGTCTTATTCATTGTATTACGTCGTGTTCGCAAAAAAAAAAAAAAAAATGTTGTGCCGCGTGTTCGAAAAAGCTAAAAAAGGTATATTTAAGTAAGTGTATACATATGTATTTATTTACATTTACCTTTTGAAGCACACACTCTTAATTTTTTTTTCTTTTTTTTTTTTTTTTTACCACGTAAGGACAATAGAAGATTGGGATTTACCCGAATAATTTTACAATTGAATTATGTAGTACGTAAAATTTACAAAAAATAGTGTCGTGTAACATGTTTTAAAAGCCTTTATTAGTCTTAGAATGAGACTAAAAAAAATCGGTAAAAAAAAAAGAACAATGGCAAACAATGATAAAGATAATATGTAATTAATGTAAAAAATAAGGATTTTTTAAAATTTTATGGTTAAAATTTGAAGAAAAAGGCGCGTTCCAATTATGATGCACAAAGGCATATTAAAAAATAGAACAGTCAATGCTGTATAATTCTAAAAAGATGATGATCCATTTCTTGATACGATCATTTCGCAATTTTTAATGTGTATACATATTCTTTTTGCGAACGTTCATTTTGTGAACCCCGTTTAATGTAAAATTAAAATAAATGCTTCGTACTTCAGAAAATATAAATCTGAAATACCATTACTGAAGTAAATAATTACCGTTTGTTTTTCTAAAAAATCAGATTTATATAGTCCCTTTTTGGTTTGTGAAATAATGGCAGAAAAATGGAATATAATATGACTCGTTTTACAATGTGCCGTCGTTAATTCTAACAAAAAGAGGAAGTAATGTAAGCATATAAAAAAATAAAAAAGTAAAAATAGTGTGTATGCCGTTAGTCCTATGTTCCATAACTACGAATTATTTTGTAGCATAAAAAAGGTTATTAATTTCTTTTTTTTAGATAAATTTTTGAAACGAAAGGTAAGTTATTTAGTGAATAAATGATATAAGTTTATGTAGGTAAAAATTAAAGTCTTATTTTTCTTATAATCGAATAAATAATGGTAAAAAATTAATTGTAAGGGGCGACACAACAATGACGCAAAATTTAATTAGAGAATAAATAAATCCTCATTATATACACTTTTTTTTCTTCTTGAAAAGGGAAAAAAATATTCTAAGGTGTAACTGTTCATAGTAGCCAACTTACTGTAGCACATTTAATTTTGAGGTACTCTCTTCTTAAACGCATTTTCTTTATGCCACATTTATGTACATAAAACGATAAGGTATATATATTTCAAAAGAGCACTTTCCATAATTACAATTTTTATGTTCTCTTCGTGTTTTGTTTAATATCATTTTATATTCCTTCTACAGTTTCTATTTTCTCATAATATTTTTGATTTCTTTGTCTACGGGCTTTTCTTCATGAACTATTACCTTTTAACATAAACCCCGCTATAACAATTATATATACGTTTTATAATACTACAGGTAAATTCTCTCCATATATGTATATATATTATATATGTGTATTTTTCTTCTCCCAGCATGGGAGCTATATTCGATTTATTTATAGTGCATATTTTTTAACTTCTCTTTTAATCACTTCTGTTGTGAACAGATAATCTTCATTATAGTTTAACTACTTTTTGGAATTATGAAGAATTCTGTGTTTTTCTATTTCTTTATCAACATGCTGCATTTTTAAGATAACCATTTCTTCAATGACATTTATTGTATTAACGAATTTCTTTTCTTTCTTTCCCTGTGTTGTTTTAACTTTTATCCTTATACCGGCATATGATAATTTTGTAGATCATATCATCTAGCAAAAATTAGAATAATTAATACTTTTTCTATTGAAGATATAATTTTTGAGGTTATCCAAATGAGTTTACATCCATCTCAATAGAAATACTATATTTTTTACTTGAACGTTTTTTTTTTTAATTATTTCCTGGTACATTCACCCCTATGTTTACAGCCCTTTCCTTGTAACTATGTATCATTTATATACGTTCCTTTTGCATTGCAAATTGGGTTATGTTCACATATTGATGATAGAAGCGCTTTTTCCCATTTGGGGAATTTTCAACTGTTAAGACATGATATAATACTAATATCATCTTTAGTGCGGGAATTTATAAATTGTTTTCCTTTCCTAAACATATTACATATCTCCTCTACTACATCTAATATATCCATTTCCAGGTATTCATAACTTTTAAAAGGGATATAACGTTCTATTTACTTTTAGACGATGCATATGCTTTAGATAGGAGTACTAAACAATTTTATACTCCCTTTGAAGCATCCATTGTGCTCCTAATCTTATGTGAATTGTTCTATTTTCCTATTTTTGCCAATTTAAGTTTTGTCTTCTTATCTATAAATTCACCATTAATTCTTATCTTTCTATGAGCAATTATTCAGGCTTTCCTTCCTTTTGCATATTGGAACCGTTATTGTTCTCTTTTTTTATCGTTGTTTTGTTATAGCAAAATGTTTAAAAAACTCGCCTTTTTTCTTTATACATACGCTTCGTTTTTATATTTTTTAGTGGTTTTTTGATATATATTTTTATAATCCTTATATGTAACTTCTTCTAACAACTGCATAGTTTTCTTCAAACGCGTAGTTTTCTTCATATTAAAATATATACATTCGCTTATCGGCTATTCTTTCCTCTTTTTATATAAATCTCCATTTTTATCTTAATTTTATTTCTCCTTTTTGCACAATCTTGCCACAGACCTTTCACATATTTCGTGATATTTCGAATTTGGAATTTATTTTTTTTCCTTCTGTGATTCTTCAGAGTGTGTATACATGAACAACGGTATACTTCGCATGCAAATTTTTATCAATATTACTTTTTTATAACTGCATGTTTCATTGAACTTTTTACATACACGTATTTTTCTATATTTGTTACCGACGCATATTCAGAATTTTCTCCTATTTCTCCTTTTTCTCCAAGTGTTTGTTCTTCTTAGTCTCTATAAGCCTTTTAAGGGAGTTCACATTATTCTTGTTTAAACAAGCATAGTTTTCTTAACCATCTTTTTAATTTACCTTTTTGTTTGCTTATATCAGAATTTAAACTTGATTTTGTACTTTTGCTTATATATATTTCTTCCTTTTTTTCATGATGTTATTATCCGTTTTTCAATTCATTTTTCATGTTTTGAAAACCTTCTCCTTTTTTCCCAAATTCTAGACGATATCTATATCTTTCTATTCATAGGTTTCGTAAAAATATTGGTTTTTGAACAGGTTTCATACTTTAATTTTTTTAATTATTATTTGATTATTTATTGAATATCAGTGCGTTCCTTTACCTTCATTTTTAAATTCGTCATAATCAATTTGCAATAAATTAACTTCATTTAAGTTTGATACTTTGTTTTAATTTTTTCCCCGTAATTCTAAGTACACATTCGCAAATATTCTTCCTTTCCCCTTTTTTCCTATGATCTATCAGTAGCATATTCATCTGCGTAAGATACTTCTATTTTTAATTTTATTCTTTTCGCATTCCCATGTTGATATAGAAACTTTTATGTGCAGTTTATTATGCTAAATATGAATTTCAATTGATTTTTCTTTTTGTGTATGTGACATTTGTTTCTCATGATGAACAAAGGAGTTATACGTGATTCATGACGCTAACGAAATGTGCAGGAATTAAAGAGGAAGTACTAATGTTATTTATATTGCTATTTATTCTGTAGATTAAAGCTTTAAATGCTAATTAGTAACATAAAATATTGATGTTTTTATATTAATATTATTATCAAAAATGACTATCTAATAGAAATTAAAAAAAAATTTTTAAGTTAAAATTTAAACTTTTGCAAGAAATTTCTTTTATATTATACCCTTATGTTCCATTCCTTTTTTTGGATAATATTGCACACATTCAGGAAGCTTTAAAATGAAAAAAAAATATATTCTTATTATAATGGTTTTTTATAAAATTAAAAAAGAAATTACTGATATTTAACTTTTCATATTATTCAAGTTATTAATCTATTAAATATGTATGTAATTCCACATGAAAACACGCATGTTACATGGTAATACTTAAAAATATTTTTAAAAAATTCTTGCAATTTTAGATTGGAAAAAACAAGTGTTAATAATTTATACAGTTTATAAATTTTCTTAACAAAAAAAAATATGTTTATAAATTTACGATAAGGAATCAGGTATTTCACTTCATAAGTAAAATTATGGATGCGCTAAATAAACTTTTTCATGATAAATTTTTACTGTAATGAAAAAAACGTTGCACAAAAAAAAAAAAAATATATATATTAACTAAAATGTTTTTTTTCTTTAAAAATAGGTTTATTTATTTCCTATCATAGTTATTTAATTACTTTTGATATTCCACTTGTTCTCCAGAACAATCAGTTTATATTTTACTCAAACAAAAGGTTTTTGAATTTTAAAAGTTTAACAGGAAATTTTACCAGAAAAAATTGCAAAACACACTAAAGTTTAAGTCTAAATAGTAAAACTGTATGAAAATTAAGTAAGAGTATAGTGTGCAAAAGTTGGTGCATCATTATTATTAAAAAATTTTGTGTGCATTATTCGTAAGGTATTTAATTTGTATGTGAAATAAAGAAGTGTTCGTTCTTATGGTGGTAAAGCATATTTTATTTTTGTATGATTCTTATTAAAAAATTTTAAATTCCAATCAAATATTTACTTATTTGTTAAGCATTTTTGTAGTGTATCGATTAAGTACTTTATTCTGTACACGCATGTTAATTTATCGCTGCTTTTCTCTTCATATTTTAGTATATATATATTTATTTATTTATGTCTATTTTTGCTGCGAAAATTTTTTCATATGAATATGAAAATTTGTTATGATTATTTTAACAGTGCAGTAATTATAAGTATGTGTATTTATGCTTGTACAATCTTATATTTATTTGTGGTTTAAATTTTAACGTGAGAGAAAACATGTTAATATACGAAGTGCAAACATTATTACCATTTCAGATATACGCTTATTGAATGTGCAATAAAATTTCTAAGTAATTATCTCTCTTTCTGGAATTATTACATAAGATACACGGGTACGTTTATGCATATATAATTTTATTTTTTTATATGAACAGTGGTCTATTTTAATTCTTGCTATTTTATTATTTTATTTTTTTTCACAGGGTATAGAGGACACGTGCGTTTTCATTTATATCTTCTTCACTAGATTAAATATACTGTACAATATATATATATATATAACTAAGCAAATGAATGCTATAGTTTTTTTTTTTTTTATTAACTAATCAGTGCTATATCAATGATTAGTAGATCTTCCTCATTATACGTAATACGCAACAATACATGAATTTTATGTACTTATATGCATAAGTATATACGAATAACTTGATAAATTGTTTAGAAATAAATAGGTTTAAAAAATGTTGGTGGATAGGTTTCTCGTCTAAAAGGCTTAAAATTGCTTACTTCTTTACCTTTAACATATATTATTATCCATATGTAAATTTACACAATATACAGAATGTAAGGAAATTAGTTCACTAAGTATGTGTAATAAGAACAATGTCTTCATGTTTTACGGATTACCCTATATGTCTCGTATCATTACTAAACGAAAGCATTTTTCTTATGTTTTCCCTGGGATATTTATCGTTTTATTTATTGAAAACAATTAATATGTTGCTGTTATAGGCATTAGCTCTTCATTTTTTCTTCCCTAGTTTATTGTATATATAACATCTCAATTTTTTGAGTATTAATGAATTTATATATCTTCCGAAAAATAACAAATGTTCGTATAGTGCTTTCTTTTACAACTCACGGCAATGTCTTCATCTATATAGTGTTATATCCTCACATGAACTTTTCAAAATATGTATTTTATTTATTTAAATTATAATTTACGTTATTTTCGTATACATAAACATTTTATTTTTATAATTTCAAAAGAGAGTTATTTTTTATTTACTTATCATGTTCGTCTACATTCATAATACATATTTTGCACGTTAAATATTAAAATTATAATTTTTCTGTCAGCACAAAATTCATAACTCTGTATATACTCAATTAGTATGTTTCTTTACAATGCACGCATAAAAATGACGCGTGCTTATTCCTACGTTACAGTACAGCATAGTGTACATTATTTTTTCATATTATGGATTACATTTTTTAATATCTGTTATCCTTTAACCCTTATTTTTTAAATAAAATATTAAATGGAAAAATATTTTATTCAGTTTTATTAACAGTCATAGATAAGCTAATATGGTGAATAATTTTAGAGAAGGGAGTCTTCTGCTGTGTGGTATGCTACATTAAATCGAGCTCTACAAAAATTTCTTTGGTCTTTTTCAGATGTATGTTTCATTAATTCCAGTGGTTCTATATCTTCTATATTACGTCTAATTATTTTTTTCCTTATGAGGTAAGAATGTATCCAAGGCCAAAGTGGGGTAAACTAAATCGAAAATGTCGCATATAAAATGTGTATAAAATATTTATATTAGTTTTTTTAATGAAAAATAAATACTACAAAAATAGAAAATTTAAATTTATAAATTGTATTTTTAATTACTCTGTATAAAGTGAAGCAGACGAGAAATATTCCAATGATGGGGAAAATAACAGACATAACAGCATCAGAACGTTTACTGGAGGATGCACCTTCTGAGGGTAAACCAACTGATCCCAAATGAGGTGCTACTGCAGCCACATGGAATTGTGGTGAAGGTATATCTAGTTCTGCATCATTTAATGATCCTCTAGCCCCTACCCTTGGAGGTTCAACTGGGCGCTCCTGTTCTAAATTACAACTCAATTTAGATAATTCGTCATGGTTATATTTTGTAAAATTTTCTTGAAATTTCATACAATATGTGTCACTATTTCCATTACAAGTATTATATACTTCATTATATATTCTAACACTCTTACTAATATAATTTTTATATTCTCTGTTGCAAGAATAGCCATGGTCAGTAAGGGATTGCTTTATGGTTTTATAATTCTGAATATAATCATACACAATCTTCCTTTTGTTAAAAAAATCCTTACTTATATTATGATAAATAATGTTACACTTATTTGGCACCTTAAATTTGTTTGCAGCAGTGTACAATTCATCAATAATTGGCGAAAATAAATGCTCACTTTTCAAATATTTATACAGTGTATCACCTATCCAATAATACAAAAAATGGCATCTTTCAGTGTAAGACATATCGTCATCCTTTATATAAGACACAGTACATAACGCCCTCGCAAGATTATATGAAACATTTTGAATATCAGTATATTTATAAAGTCCCTCATGTATAGAATCTACGATATCAAATTCATTGCAATAACCGCGTCCTTCAGTCAATTTACCATAAAATATATATGAAGGCAAGCTTTCTAATTTTTTTTCCTAAAAAATGAATTAAAAATATTATACACAAAAAATACATATTTATTTCGAAAAAGTAAAAATATTATTAGTCTTTAATGAAAAATTTATTGTGACGATATTTACACGTAAATGGGTATTTAAACAAAAACAAAGAGTGTTCTATTTTTACCATTACTAAGAAATTCCTTACAACTTTTGATATGCAAGTTAGAGAAAAAACAATGTCATTTAGTATATAATTATATATAGGTTAATAATAATAATATAGAGTGTTACAATATATATTCTGTTATTTACCAATAACTTATATAAATAAATTATTCTTTTATTACTAAAAACATATTCATTCATTTTCCTTAAGCAAATAAATTATAATAACATGGACGTTTCATTTTATATGCAGTGTAGATATATGCGACAAAATAGATGAAACAATAACGGCAAAAAGTAGTAATAAAAAGTAATGAAACTAACTAATATATATATTATTGTGTGTATTTATTCAATAATATTATTACAAAGTTCGAATGCAATTTATTCCTTTTATTTATTCCTTCTTAAAATTTGTTTCATATGTATGCTCACATAAATATGTCAAATATGTTTGTTTTAAGAATTCGTTATTAATGAATATATATTTATTACTATGAATATATCATTTTGTACTCGTGTCATATATATAATGAATTATTTTTATAGAATTGCCAAGATTTACATAATCTGTCTTACTTGTTTAATTATGTATATCATTGTAAGTAAACAGTAAAATTATGTAATTATGGATTATACTAAAATTTAGGATATACTATAATATAGCCTAAATTTATATATTTATTATGTGAGTATATAAAATTTAGACTTTCAATTAATAAATTTAAAAAAAAAGAAGCAAAATTTTCTATTATATTTCAAATTAATATTTAATAACTTATTTATCCAATATCTACGTAAGTTCTTCCTTACTTCCCTATTTTAACTTTTTCTTATGGTACGTTTTGTGAGCTATTATACTTTATATATGTGAGGTATTAACAAATTTTTTTTATCTTAAATACACTTTTATGCATAAATATAACATTTTATATGCAAAGAGTAAGTTATAAGCATATTTTAAAATATGCAAAAATCAAGAAATAAAAAAATTTTAGATGGTATTACAATCATTCCCAAAAAGTTTGACGAAAAATTTTGCTTGTTATGTCAGAATGACATTTCAGATATATATTAACTTTTTCTTTTGTTTATTTATTATTTAATTTTTCTTTTCATCCATGTCGAAAGTACGATTGTGAAATTGTTTAAAAATGCATAAAGGGAAAATACATAATAGCATGCATACCTCTTGCGGATGGAATCTATATAACAATGGAAAAGAAGAACGTATATTAATTAAATTCTTTCATTGTTTCATGAATAATACGCTTTCTTAAATATATTTATTACATATTTTTCAATCATGTTCATGTTACAGTATAAAATATTTAAATGGAAATTTTTTTTTTGATAGACAAATGGTTTAAGATAAAAACCGAATTAATACTAATGAGTTATGATGTGAAATATTCATGCTATTTAATCATTACTGAAAGGTAAAACCTGATTAATTTTTTCTAACGTTTTTCCTTCTTTTTATTTTATTATATTTTTATTCTAAGTATAGTTATATGCTAACTTTTTTTTTTATTAGTTGACATTGTTGTAAATAATGAAATATAGTATTTTTACGATGAATAAGAGTTAACGGCGTTTATATATACTTTCATGTTCATACTATAAATTTTTGTAAATATGTTATATTCAATTAATTAGATGAATGATATAGTTCACTAATTTACTTCAAAAATGTCCATATTATTTACACTTATTTTTTATTAACAAATATTAATAAATGACAAATTAACATATTGTAATCTTTCTTTTCTTTTAAAAATAAATTTAATTTTCATGATATGAATTCCTTTTATAAATTAGCTCATGTCAATTGCCAATAACTATAAAAACATTGCTAATTTTTCAAAAAAATAAAAATAGAGAAAATTGTCTATATTAATAGTGCATGCACAAAAAAAATAGCGAGCATTTATAATATTTTTAGGAGATATCCTATGATATAAATGGAGAAGACAAAATAATTGATAATGAAATAATTAGTCTAAAAAGGAGATATATGAGAAATAACAACACCCCCTTTATTTGTACATATTACCCAGTTTCCATTATCGGGAAATATAAAAAATAAACGAGTTTCTTATTTTAATTAGACTTTACATATCTTATAAAGAAAGGGAATAAATTATATTTTTTAGGGTCAATTTATAAAAACGAATTGCATGCATACTATAATTAATAAAGATATTATACTATTTACTTCTAATGTTATTAATTTTATTTATGTTATGTTTATATTTCGAGATAAAAATAAATACATATTTAATAACTTACTGAAATAATTACAATTAATTGTAGTGACAAAACAAAGATTCGTTTATAATTTTTTGTCAGAATAATTATGTATTGCGTTGAGACGAATATTTAGGAAAACGAAAATGTAAACTGCGTCATGAGAAAAATGTAAAACGTTTAATTAATTTGTTATAAACAATAATCTATACGGAAGGGTAAAAAAAAAAAAATTAGACATAAGTATAAAACGATTTTAAAAATATTTTTTCTTTTCAGAGAATATTACATTTTATTAAAATAAGTGAATGAAGTGTGTTAAGTCATATAGGTTAATAATTGATGACTTAACACAAAAAGCAAAAAAATTATTTAAATCATAATTGTCAAAACGACAGATAAATATAAATTAAGACAAAATTAAAAAGAAATTAATAGAAAAAACGCAAATATATAAAACTTCATTTTGAAAATACACAATTTAAATGTATAAATAGATTTTATGAGAATATATTTCCTTCTTAATTACATGATAAATGTACAGTGTATATGCACAGTATTACTTCAAAAAAAAAGATTATGAAGCAAATGAACAATTATATAATACAAATTAATTGAATGAAATAGCGATTATATAATATATATATTTGGTGATGAAAAAATTTATAGTTAGAATAAAGTGATAATTTTTCATGTATTATTTTCAGATGTTCCACCCATGACACTTTTTATCATTAATATATACTTTATTAAGTACAAATATGTATTGTATTTTTTATTATCCTGAAGTACATGATAAGTATAGTTTCAAACATTCGCATGCCTTTTGATTATTTCAGATTTATTTATATTTATTCATAATAAAATTTTTTTTTAGTTATGTATACAATTTTAAAAACAATAATAATGAATTTTTTCCAAAAAAATAAGTAAACAGGAATTTTTCACTTAATTGTCATTTCATTTCTAATTCTTCATGTATAATTTTTTCCCATTATTTTTATTCTATATATGAATTAAAACATATCGATTTGCACAAGAGCGAGAAGAATAATATTATTTTTTACTGAACCTTTTAAATTTTACTAATCATAATACTTTACAATTCTGTTAATATATAACAGTTTAAAATTGCATTTTAAAGCAAAATACAGCCTGTACATAAATCATTTACAAAATATATTACTTCTATAATAAATTCCACGGAATTATCAATATTTATCATATATATAATTAAAGTGATTAAATGGATTACATCTGTCTCTGGTTTTTATAAAATTTCTTTTCTTTATGCATTGTTCAGTGTAGTATATATTTATTATGATAATTCTTGTTTTTTAATTTCTTTTTTTGCTTTTTCATGGGGAACCTTTAGAATTATAGTCACTGCTTTATTTATGTAATTTACCTTATACCTTATCACTTCCACCATTTTGTTCTTTTGCATTTTTTATTATTGCATTTCATGTAATTTTCATGTTTTTGGAGATATTTCTTATATTTATTTTTGTTTTTTGGGGAACAGTTCAATATTTCATTCCTTGTAAACAATATTTATATAATTTCACCATATTTTGAAAATACCAAATGAATACAATTTTAGAATATACATATGGTAATTGTTTTCCCTATTCATTAGTTATCATACATGTTGTTTTTATATATTATATCCTGATTTTAATGTTTTTTTTTTTTCTTATATTTTCTTATTCGTTAAATTATTACGAATATTTTACATCAAGTTATGAGCAGTAACTGTTAATGTTTTATTTCAAATATAGTTAATTCCTTATATCTTTTTTGTAGTATTTTGATGTTTATCAATATTCGTGTTATTTTTTATTGGCATAATTTTCTGATTTTTTTATTATGTATATACTATATATTATCATCCTCGAATTGTTTTCATTAGATTGAAATTAGTTTTGAGTTTTCTATAATATGTACAATTTTATTCAAATTTTCCATGTTTTATCATGTTGTTCTTACTTTTTGTTACATATATACTTAAATATAACATACATTTGTGTAATTTATCACTAATTAGTTATATAATATTGGATTTCTTCTCTATGGTGTTTTGTGCATTTTATTTTGTTTATTAATTTTGTTTTTTATATTTACTTTATTTTTACATCAAAATTAATAGAATTACAAATACAAAGTAATTTTAGTTTATTTCCTCTGGTATCGCTAAATCTGTTTATACTGTATGTGGTAATAGAAATATAACGCTAATACAAGATTATGACATATATATAATATTCTGTTGTATTAGTTTATATTTATATATGTTTCAATGTTATTTTATAATTTATGATTTATCTTTTTATGAATATCAATTTTAATTTTTTTTTTTCCCATCACCTAGCAAACGAATGATACAAATGATATGAATGATATAAACTAATGTACAGAACGAATATACAAATAAGTTTAATGCATGAATTTTGTAATTATAAAAAATTTTCTAAAGTTATTTATAAATAGGAGCATGAAATATTTATATTTTAAAGTAAAAATTGGACTTTAGAATAAACAAGAAAAGTAATATTCGTTTAACCAAAATAACTGTTGTAGGGATAAGGAAAACTTTTGATTACGATGTATTATATGATGTATTTAAAATTCTAGAAGGATCCGTTTTTATCTAATTTAATATGTCATTTCTTGTTTCTGAATATTCAGAAATATCAATTTTATAATTAGGATGTTTTGTATGTCGTTTGCTGCGTACTTAGAATTTCAAGTGTATATAAGGTTTTACTTTATCACAAGAGTCTACTGTGTTAAATTTTTATCCTTCATACAGAAAATCATGATATTCTTCATTGTATTTTTTTATTAGTTCTTCTGTGAGTTATATAATATTAACACCTAAATTAAAGAACAGAGGATCCCCTGTATGATCAATATTTCTAGCTTTGAATATGCTAAAAAAGAAGAACATAAAAAATACTAGAACCCTATTTGTGCATGTTACTCTTTGCATAGATAATTTCTGTGTCATTCTTTGATTTAGAGCTCAAACTATTTGTGAACATATCATCAGATACTAAATTTTTTCTGTTTTTCTAAAAGATAGGAAAATGCTTCATCAACCCGTTTTAGTTTAGGCACTATTTTATTAAGATAATAAACAATATCACATTTAAAAAAATTTTTACAGTAAAGACAACCAAAAAATTCATAATCATAAGAGGAATAATTCTTATTTTACTCATATAATGTTCTAATATTATTGACATACTCCAAATAAATATAGTATTTACCGCTACAGGGTATCTATTACTTCTATGTTATTATTCTTATTAAAGTAAGTTTTCAAAATATTCTTTTCCATACTTTTACTCAAATAACAATATATTTAATAGGATCTAGTGTAGTATTCTTTTGATTCTTCTTAAATTCTCTCTGTATATGATTATTTTTGGTGTGAATAAATAAATCGAAATTTTTTTTAAAATTAGTACTAACGATTTAGTTCATTTCTTCGTAATTCGTGTAAGTGTAATGTAAAAAGCGATCTAAGATATTTTTCCCTCGCTTGTTATGTATTGCTACTTTTAGATTCTTTCCAATTTTGTGCAATTTCACTAAAATCGTTGTTTGATTTATCTAAACTGAGTGTGTCCATTTAAAAATTATAATAATAATTATATTTCAGTGTTGCATTAAACTAGTTTTATATTTTATATTCATGTGACATTAATCAAATTAATATTATGAATATAAGAAAGAAAAAATTGATTATATAAATGCCTCAACAATTTCTTTAAAGAAAGAATAATTTTATTTTTTGCTGTTGATAATATTTAATTCGTAGTAAAGCGAAAATTATTTAACAATTAGAAATAATATATTTTTTTACCCAATTAGAAAAAATTGTTTTTCTTTCAATATGCGTTAAACATATGACACAATAACTATTATCTAAGTACAAATATAAAAAGAAAAGCAGAAAAATTATTTATGTTTTACTTCATATTATTTTCTAAAGTAGAAAAATATATTAGCTCAAATTATTCTGTAGTTGTATGCTATTTTTTTTTACAATAAATAGTGAATAAAATAAATAGTTATTATTATAAAAAAAATTAAAGGAGGCAATATATTGATAAATACAGAAAGCTTCATTCTATGACATTTTTTTTTTGTACTTTTTCAGTAAATGAACATACTATATAATTATTCTAATGATATATAATAGAACAAAAATTATTACTATTCTTAATTTTTTCTACAAATTAGACTGAAATATATGTTTTATTATTATCTTTATTCTTTTTAAGACCTTTTTATTGACAAAAAGTATGTTCCATAGAATTAAGAAATAAGTTTATTTATACTAAATGATTTTTTTTAAAATTTAGAGTTAAAACATTTAAGTTATTCTTATTATTTTATGTATATAAGAAGACTGTTTTTTTGACGCTATTAAATATATGAATGTCACAAATTAAGTATTTAAGTAAATGAGGGAGAATTGTAAGTTAGTATATAAAATATATAAAAAATTAGAGCACATTTTTAATATTTAATATAGATATTAGTGCAATATTTTTTTATTTCTATTGTATTATATGTATTTTTCTGTGCTTTTTTTTAATTAATATATGATAAAGTTTTTGATTATCTGTGAAAATTTACAGGATATTTGGAATTTCGTTATGTTGCATATAAAATTTGTCACAACCTATGTCATTTATCTTAATTGCATTAACATGATTATTTATGGTTTTACAAAGATGTATAGTTATACGGAATAAACATGTATTAATGAATATTCTTAAAAGTAATATTTCTTTTAATTATAAAATAGCTATTAAATTTTAACATTCTTTTTATTATATATAGTAAATCGTTAAAAGAAATATATAAATATAACTTAGATTTTTTCATATAATTAAAAGTAACTAAAAATTAAGAAATTAAATGATTATAGAAATAAAAAATTAGATAAATCATTTTGAAAGTATTATTAATGTAGATAAATAAAAATGAAAAAGGTATATAGGAAAAAAAATATTTGACATTATATACATGTGTATTCTCCACTTATTTTTCCACATGCAACAAATAGAAAATAAAGAATGTTTTCAAAAAAATAAAATAATAATAATTGATATATAAATAAAATAGTATGCAAAAAATAACATAATTATATAAATGCTAAAATATTTTATTTTTTATTTTTCATGGTTATTAAGAAAATCACAAACTTGTTATTACAATATTAAAAAAAAAAAAACTTATTTTTTTATACATTATAATAAATTGCATAAATATAATTAATTATATATATATTAATATCATATAATAATTAACCCATTATTAGTACATGCTATTACATATATGGTGTTAAATGTAACAATAACGTTTAGGAATTATTATAGTTATGTATTTCACTCAAAAAGTGTAATAACCATTACTTTTCATTTTCTTTTTTCGTTTAAATAAAATATGGTTGTTCAGTATACTATCCGTGAATGAGATGCGAAATAAATGAAATATTAAAGAATATTAATAAAATATAATACTATGGTAATAACATTTATAGTTAAAATAGTATCAAACAAGAAGAATGCAAATGTCATAAATTTATTTTTAGGAGTAATTACATATTATACCTATTATACAATAAATTTCCTATTTAAAGTGAAACTATATTGTTACTACCCCAAAAATGTGGGAAAAAATACACAGAAAATATTTTTTTCCCTTTTTTTGTGAATACTTGATGTAGTTTTTTATTTATTATTAATGTATTAAATAATATAAAAAAATTTATGTGTAATTTTGTCATTGTGTGAGATACAATATAACAAAAAATTATATTTTTTTCTGGTTCTTGGTAAAAATGGAGAATTAAAAGGAGAAAATTTTATCCTTTTTAAGGAATGAGAAATATTTAAAATAAATGATTTATAGTTATTGTTACTTACAATTTAATATACTTAATTTATTAGTATTTAATAACCGTATTCTACATTTAGCAATTTTTAACATTTATTTTCGCTTAATGAAAAAGCTTAATTTTGTAGAATATACAAAATTTAAAAATAAAAAATTAAGATATTATATTATAATTAAATAATTCTAAAAGAATAATTAATATACGTTATGCCAATAATGAAAAGTTATAATGTATAATTTAAAGTATATTTTTCCTTTTTATGCACACCTCTTTTTCACAATGAAATTTTTAAAAACTTAAAGAATATTATTGAATAAACAGTTCAACACTAATTACATTATATTATAATACGTATTAAGTATAATTTATTAAATTATATAACAATAATAAATTTATATACAGAAATTTGTTTTTTAATGAAAACTTTTAAAAAAAAAAATTTTCATAATACTTTATATTCCTTGTAGAATTGTAGTCATATATTATATTTAATTTTTTTTCAAAATTAATAATTATTTATTATAGTATCCATATTAATATAATATTTTAATAGTATAATGTAATTGAATATGAATTTTCACTATCGAATGTACATACGTTTTAAATTTAACATAAACCTATGTAGTATATGATTTTGTATTTGTAGTTTTATCATATTCAATATTATATAATTAGAATTTGTGTTTTACCATTTATTCTACTTAAGTCAAAATATAATGGATCGTTTTAATGAAGAAGAATGGGTAGATTTTAATTTATAATTAAAATTAGATATGACCATTTATTTAAATATAACGTTTATCATTAAACACAAATATGAAAATCATTTTTTTAAAATAAAAATTTAAAAATGCATTTAATATTTTTATTTCTTTAACAATTTATAGGAAGAAATCTTAAATTGTCCTTATATGGAATATATCAGGAGCTAAATAGTGATGTAACATCTAGTTCTTATGACAGTTATTGCAACGAATTTGAGAATGGACGGGAAAATATAAAAAATCTTTGCAAGAAAGTTGCAAAATATTTAAAAAATTTATCAGAACTTGATAAGTTTAACAAAGAGAATCATCATGACCGTTGTTTATATTTTATATATTGGACATATGGAGAAGTAAGGAAAATGTTTGACAATAATCGGAATTATATTTATGATTAACTTGAATTTTCTAAACTTATTAATGTAGAGCGTAAAATTAATTATGGATTAATACTAGATGGAATTCATAAAAATGATGAAATTATACAAACAAAAATTAACCAAAACTGTTTGAAAACAGAAGAACAAAATAATGCATGTAAAAGACATGAGTTCATAGGAGGACTTGGAACTAATTATAAATTAACTAATTACAAGCCTTGTTTCTACCACATTAATTGTAGTTTCGATGAATGTAAAGAAATTAGTGATTTGTACAATTATTTTAAAGATTACGCTATAATTAAAAATAACATTTCTTCTTTATCTATAGAAAAAGAGAAAAAGTATTATAAATATCTTGCTTATGTTGACGATCTATATAAATCACATAGGAAAGAATGCTGCGATGATAATTTTTATTGAAATGATGGTGATGGTTATTTTAAATGTGAAGATAAATATATTCCAGATAGTGTCATGACTATGTTAATAAATAGTTTATAAACATTAAATCGAACAAGAGATGAGGAGTTATCTTCAATTATTGAAAAATATTGGGGTTCCGAATATTTCAGTTCAGTTGTTACGCAACCAATTGTAAATTTTATATATACTCAAAAAGGTGATACAATTCATAGCATATCATATAAGTTAGAATGTAAAGATACTAATTCCAATGAAAATTCCAAGAATAAATTGGGATTTAATACAGAAAAATCACAAAGAGTCTCTTTCTATTTTTCAGATCCTATCCATGTTGTCATGTTGATTACCACAAGAATTCTTGGAATACTCGTTTTCTCAATAATTCTAAACAAAGTAAATAAAAATTCCTTTTTGAATGTAAATATTATTCTTTGCTATTTATAATATACTACACTAAATTTTGTGAAAAAATATACATATAATTTTTTTTTTCACACATTTATTAGTTTACACCCTTTGGAAGATTTATGAAAAGGAGTGTGCGCAGAGAAGAAAATATTAAGGATTATAATCATAGTCGATACGAGGAAGAATTATTCGGGAATAATTACGATTATGCGAATAAAAAATCTCAAAGTAGACGAGTTCATCTAGTTTATCATCCTGTATAGTACACTTTTTGTTAGTATTACATAGAATATCAGTATAATTATAAAAAGTATATTAGGACACTGGTAAGTCTGTTTTTTCCTTTTAATATGCATAAAATGAACGAAAACAACGCTAAATGAAAAAAAATGTTTATTTTAAAGATTTTTACTTTTCTTCAGTTAATAAAATTTTTGTTTTTTGTTTTTTCTTTTTTCTTTGTATATTTTTTTTTTCCAACAACATAATATTAAATATTGTCTGTGAAAAAGCAAAGTTTAATTTTGATGTATTATCATTTTTTAACATTTAAAAAAATATATATAGGGTGAATATTTATTTTTACATAATTATGTTTATTAATTAGTAAAATACTTTCATTTTATTCCTTGCGAAAACTCAAAAATTAAGAAATGTATATTAATAGTAATTAATATGGGAATAACACATTAACATTGATTTCTTTGTAATTATTATGAACAGCGAAATTAATAATAGCTTTTATTATGTTTTTTTTTATGTATCATTTTAATAAAACATAATAAAATAAAAGCCTCTTATGTTAATGTTTGATAGATAACATAAAATTTTTCAATTACTTTTAATATCTATATTTTATGCCATTTATTCCTTTTTTAAAAATAAAATAAATTTTTAGTGTAAAAAAGATGACACACAGCTTTGAGGATTTTTAACATTTGACAAATGATAAAAAATTCTATTAAACATTATTGCACATTATAATGTAAAATAATTATTGTATATTTATGTGATAACTTCGTAGAGCTTATCGCATTCTTAAATACTAAGATTTTTTTATTACCTTTGCATAATACATGCGTTTAATTTTATCAAGGTTTATTCCTAATTATTTATATGTAATAGTATGAAATAAACAATTCACATATTAAATGTAAAGATTAATTTTTTTTATTATATGTAAAGGATTAAAATCATTGTGGGGTTATAGAAATAAATAAATAAAATCATACTGCAATAAGCATTAATTGGAGCATTTAGGGAATACTGATAAATCTTTGGAACATTATGTGTCGATAAAAAGAATTAAAAGAAATATGAAGTAGAAATAAAAAAGAAGATAGACAATATACCATAAAAAATAATGTCTAACGTAAATACCTGATAAAATCAAAAGAATATAACTTAAAATAAAACAACTTCTGCAGGAAAAATGTTAAAAAAGCTAATCAGGTAATCCCTTTAAAAAAATATTTAAGGAGCCCCTAAAATAAAAGGAACGATTAAAATTCGTTATTACCATAATTTGATCGTTGTTACAATACTACATGATAATTACAAATGGTTTTATTAATAGAAATATTAAATTATTGAATGAACATAAATGTACATTTTATAATCTAAAGGACACATCCGATAAATTATAATAATTATAAATAATAAGGAAAAAACATAGACTAGAAGAGAAGAATATATATTTACTATTCTTCCTGTTCATGGGATTATCTCATATTAATTATATATAATTCTTTAACAAACTATGTGTTAATATGAAATCAGTAATATACAAAAATGTTTACTATAAATATTTTAGCAATAAAGAAGAATAATATAATTCTCGTATTATAATGGTAAGAACATATACATAATTTACGAAAAGCAAGGAAACAAAATAATTTTAGTAGTTTATTATATGAATAATAAGTTGGGGTTATATGAAAAGCATATAAATTAATATTGCCATTTTGTGTGCAAACATTTTCTTGGTTAAATTAGTTCAATAAATATATTCACATGAATTAATCATAAGATGAATATATTTTAATTACCCCCTTAAATTTTTTTTTCTGTATTACTCGTAGAAAAGGGAATATATTTCTTAAATTCAAGTTATTATTAGTTAAAACGTCTATTTTTTCTTTTAATTTTTGCATATTCTCATCGAAATGCTTTAAATTAAACAACATTTTTATTAAGACTGTTAAAATATGACATACAAATTATTCTATATATGTAACATTAAATATATACGATACAGATATAATATTGCAAATGTTTGTGTACAAATTAAATGCAAATTATTATTTCGCAGAAGTATTTCTCCTCATATAAAATGAAATATCATTGAATGCAATTTAGATGAATTATAGCAGTAAACATATAAAAAAGTTGGAATGTAAATAAATAGAACAATTTAATTATCTAATTTTGCGTAACCATTTTTATAATTTAGAACAATTTTCCTGTAAATAATTTTCCATTGTGTAGCATATATTTTTTATATTACATAATTTTTTTTCACAAAATTCCTTAAACTACACTTTTATCAAGTTCCAAACAAAAATATGTATCTATTATCATTAACAACATACTGATTCTTATAAAATTTTAAGTACACAATTGCTGGAAATAATGAAATATATTATTTATTTTATATACAGTTTTATTTAATTATATTGATTCAAGTGTAAACCTGATTGGAAGAAAATTGTCAATATAGAATAAAAACAATATATTGTGCAAGCGTTCGATTTTAATGAAGGCGAATATAGGCCACTATTTTTAAATATAATATTTAATAATTTCTTAAATAAGAAAATTCTCATTAAAAATATATTTTCACAATAATTATTTTTTCTTTTTTATTAAAAATAACTTTTTTGTGAAATATTATATATTCACTTTAACAATATATATTTTTAATTTATAAAAATTTTATTTTTTGTAAATTTCTTATTGTTCTTCCTATTTAATTATAATTTTTAAAGCTTAGGAAACAATAGTATTTTTGCACTAATGCAGATTTAAATTCGTAACAAAATAACAAATAATATAAAGTAGAACTTTGCTTTTACTTATAGTCTATTAAATATATATTTTAGTTTTTCTGAGAAAGTAAAAAAGGAAAAATATATATTTTAATGATAGTGAGAATTATGCTAGAAATTATACAAAAGTAATCTTATCTATATCGTAAAATATTTATGAAATTATGCAATTAATCAGTGCATATTCTACAAAAAAAAAAAAAAATATATATATATAGAATACATTACATTTATTAGAAGTGCTATGATTCATATGTTTCTTTTCTTTTTTTTTAATTGAAAAGGCATATGCGTTATTACATTAATTTAATTATAAATGGAGTATAATAAAAGTTAAAGCATAATTTTTATATAGAAACTTTATTTTTACATGAAATTTTTAAAGGGAAACACATGATATTAGTGAATGTCTCTCTGTTGTTTTCCATGTATATAAAATTATGTAAAAATAAATGTTTGTGTTCTAGTTAAGTAAAATGGCTTATAGAGAAAAGGATTTTACTCTTGTCGAGTTGGGAAAAAAGGTACATTATAATTTTTTTAACAAAATAATTATTTGTAGAAAATTGTGTAAGTATTTTGATTGCTGGATATGTGTAGTCAATATTCTTTTTTGAAAATACAAAATTATGTATTTATATATGTATTTTTTTTTGTTTCCAGCATAGTTTTATCAAGGATTTAGATTTGTATAAATTTTGTGTAGAAATGGATAAACAATTTGATCAAGTAAAAGAAAATGAGACTTGTAATAAAACTTTGTTTTCTGGAGTAGATGATCCTGATGTGATAGCATTTTTAATAAAAGTATCAATAATTTTGAACCGTTTACTAAATAATGAAATTTCTGTTAACAATATTAGTAAGTTGGAAGATAAACGATGTATATATTTGAAGTACTGGTTATATGAAAAATTAATAACACTTGGTTTTGATCCGTACGAGGTTAATATGACTTTTTACTTCTTAAAAAAGCATAACAAGGGTTGTATAACATCTACAAGCACAGAAAAACCTTGTAATTTTTATAAATTAAGTTTGAAAGATATTTATGTTTTAAAAAATATTTATAATTATTCTGAAACTTTATTTAATGTTGATACAGATATTTATGATAAAATATCGAAAGATGGTAAATATCTTGATTATGTTAAAAATGGACTTAATTTATACAAAAGTAGCAAAATTAGGTGTCCTACTGATCTACAAAATGAGTATTGCAATGAGTTTAATGAATACGAAAAAATACATAATAAAAGTAGAACAAATTTAAATTTTTTGCCATGTCGAGAAAAGTTACTATCTTCTTTAAACAAAAAAGATACAATAACTGGAGAATTACCCCTTACAGGTGTGTATGAAAAAAAAGAAAAAAATTATATACCATATGTTAGTAGTGGAAATTATAGAACTACTGTGTAATTATTTTATATTATACAATTAATAAAATGCTAAATATAATACATCAGAAGAGTGTATGATGTTATTTTGCATGAGTAGACACACATATACTTAAAATTTTTATAATTTTCATTAGATAAAACATCTAAAGATACGATGGATCCTGAACTTAATAAGCTATTAATGACAGTACATTTTCATAATTTATTCCAAAAATTGCTAATATCCTACTAAATGAATTCTTTATATATTCAAAATAATAAAAAAAAAATTTTAACAATAATAAAAATTTTACATTTAACATATATATTTTTATACATTTATATTAGGCTAATGCAGATGATAAAATAAAATTAAAAAAATTTTATGAATTATTATCAGACTATAATGGATCAAATAATGAAAGCAATTGTGATCAGCAAAATAAATATCTCTTAAAGAAGAAAAAGGAGATTTGTGGACTTTTAGGAAGTGTTGAAAATATATTAGAAAAATGGGAAGGTATTTATACAACATATGATGGATTAGATAATATTAAATCTTGTAATTATTTCAACTACTGGTTATATGAGAAACTAAGAATTATTGATGCTACACCTTGTGACATAGAAGCATTTTACCAATTATGGCATGATTTAGTTACGAGGAAACCCCCTAAAGGTAAAACATGTAATCAGAAAGACTATTTTGGATATAACAAAGAAGAATTAGGAATTAAAAAGAAAATATTTGATTTCATAGAATATTATAATGAAATAAAAAGTAAATTACGTGAAGTTACTAATGATAAGAATAAGGAATATTGTCAATATGTTAAGAGTATTTTTCAGTTATACAAAATAATGAAACGGGAAATTAATTTTAAAACTTATAGGGAGGAATTGATTATTTTTCAAAAAACATTCTCAAGTGATAGTGAAATTGATTTCTTAAAAGAAAAATGTCCTGACGAATGTCTAGGATTTGTATTCAATGAAAAATTAAAAACATTATGTCCTTTCGAAGACGGACCAGTACCAGAAACAGAGAAAGGAAATCTTAGGGAATGCAAAGAACTGAGTCACAGCATTTCGAGTCGAGGCCCTGATGGAAATAGTGGAAAAGTACATTTTAATTTTTTTAGTGAATTAATATTTAAAAAAATATATATATAAACAATACAATGTTGATAAATGGAAAAAGAAAACTATCTTGAAACCAATAATTTAAGTGTGTAAATATATTTTTTATTTTTGTTTAATTTTCAGGACTATAAGATTAGCGATTTGACATCATCTACTGTATATAACGAATTAAATGGTGAAGTTAGCACCGATAAATATTACAGTGTTTGTTCAAAGTTAATACCATATAATAAGCAACATTGTGGAATTTATGACCTGTGTTCTAAGCTTGTAAGAAACTTAATAAAATTATCGCATATGAAGAAACAAGATCGTACTCATCGTTGTAAATATATAACCCACTGGATATATGATGAAATAGGAAAAATTCTTAATATAGGTACAAATAACATTTATGATACCGATGCTCTAAGAGCATTTTTTAGTGTCTCCTATGATGTTTTGTATAAACTAGATATTTCTGACTGTTTGCACAAGACTCTTAATGTTAATTTTAAAGAACAGAAAGAACAAAAAAATTTACATGATTATTTTAAAAATTATGATAAAATTAGTGGCACTAATGGCAATAATTGCACCACATATTTTGAATACATCAATGACATGAATAAGCTTTATGAAATGTACATAGATAAATGTTGTTATTGCTTTACTTCTGGCTATTGTATAGAAGATTGTCCTGATTATTTTAAATGTGATAAAAAATATAATCCTTATACACTATATGAAAAGTTAGGATGTAATAAATCTGCAAATTTCATTGGAAAGCTTAAAAAAGTACATAGGCCCCAACCTGCTGATCATTATGTTAAATTGCTAGCGGAAATATCAGAAACAAAACCCGATTTATTAAATTGGGGTATTAAGAAGAAAACTTTAGGTATTCCAGAAAAGGTTCATGAAGAAACAACATGGAATCCATTTTATACATTTTCACTAGGTGGTTTTGGATTTTTGGGATTATTTTTAGTATTTTTCATCTTTTACAAAGTTAGTACTAAGTCTATTTTAAAATATATATAGTTTGTACTCCGATTTATAAATTCACTAACTTAAAAATATATGCTTATAAATTAAACGCATTATATATATCTTACATTACTTATTTTTACATTAGTTTACGCCTTTGGGATCATATTTTCATAAAGGAAATTTAGAGAGAGAAAAAAAAAAAAGTAATAGTTTTGAAACACATCAGCAGGAATTATTAGAATATGATTCAGAATTCATGCATGAAAATTTGCATAACAGGAGAATCCGCTTAGCATATAATCAAGCATGATATTTTATTGTTTCACATTACATCAAATATTAACATATTTTAGTAAAATAGTTTCAGGTATCACACATAAATAGTTTTATTTTAAAGTATATATATTACTAAAAGGTAAAAAAATGTAATTAAGAATTTTTTTTTTTTTGTACTTTAAAAGCCGATTTTAATATCCGCATTTTTATTTGTTTTACTTTATTTTTTGTTTGCTCTTATTTTTACTTTTGTTTAATTTATCATTTTTTACATTTATTATATTAAGTAATACTATGTTTTATACTTGTAAAAGTGAATTATCTTTTGATATTTAATAAATTATTTGTAGTGAAAGGTAATTTTTTCATTTTACCAAATTATGAAAGATTAATATGTACATAATCCATAATATATAATTTAACTGTTTTATATGAGAACTGATATATGCTCAGTTTCTTAGTTGCATGCTTTTTCATTTAATAATAACTAATGTTGCAACATATTTTTACATTGTTGTGACATGAAACATAGGACTTGCTTCTATGTAATAAAATTTTGTGAACTATGTATATATTGTATATTTTGCCATGCATTAAGGTAATATGTACTAAGAGAAAATTATAATATTTAAATCATTTGATGTAATTAATACGAGTTATTTTTATATTTTTTAGTTTATCATAATTTTCTAGTTGAAATGATTATTCATAAACATTTACAAATTATATGAATTAGTTTATAAATCAAATTAAATATAACAAATTTATCAATAAGGAAACATTTGAAAATCAGTTTACTAGGAACATATCTTATATGGTTTGTTCTATTTGATAAATTGCTTTTATTTTACGAAATTCTTACATTCAATATATTAGTCTAAATTCTATTTAATTCTGGTGAATCGTTTTTTAAGTGTATGTTATATAATATTTTTAAATTGTATGTACTACTTATATTATATGAAATATCTTGTACGACTGTTAACAGGCATTCTCTCATTTTAATTTTTATTCGAACTGAATTTAATATTTATTTTAGTGTATACATATAATTTATTTAAATAAGTTTTTATTTTAGTGCATAATAATTTAATATATTTGAAATATCTGAGATTATTCATAATTTTTATTTTATGATATACATTACATTATACAAAATATATTATTCTTATTATATAGGACTACGAATGTTATTTCGTCAAATATTCAGCAAAATTCTATGTATTACTAGAAATTCGTTTTATTTTTCTATATGTACAAGTTCGTTTTATAAAGTATTATAAATATTATTTCTTTTCCTTTGTTACATGACTTATGAGCTGTTGCATTAATAATAAAAATATTTATGTCATGTTTTTTTTATTTGTTATGAAAAGGCATTATTAGGTAATAAATTAATATTCTGTAACATGTGTTTGCTATTGGGAAGCTTGAATTCTTTAATATATAGTTTTATAAAATTGACTTAATGTGAAATATCCATAATTCATTAGGACGCTGTAATTTTCGCAAAAAAGATAAAAAATTGGCTAGATTAATAATGCATGCAAGTAAATTTTTCGTCCTTTTATCCTTTTATTAAAGAGAAATAGCGTCCTCCAAACAAAGGTAATATATATTTTCTAAAAATGTCGTATTTATATTTATATTATAAAAGTAAATACTTATATACTTTTTATTATATATATTTTTTCATTTCCGTTAAAGGACTATATATTAAATACATTTTACATATATTCAGAAAATATTTTTCAAAATTACATTTTGATAATAAATAAAAAAAATAACGTTTTTTAAAATGTACAAAATGTAATAATTCAGGTATTGTATAGTATATATAATAAGCATATTACACTATTACATTATTCACTTATACTTCTGTTAGTTTTAGTTAGGTTATGTTTGTATTATGTACTAGAACATATTACTTGTTTTAATAGCTTTACTGGAATAACCACTATTTAAAGTAGAGTTAAAATTGTGATTAATCTATTATTCTTTATTTGAATTGTGATGCATGTATCTTACATATGTATTTGAAAAAAATAACATGCATTATTTTATAAATAAAAAAATATTACTGATATATTAAATGTATTAATTCATATGACTATCTTGGACTAATATGGCGAAAATGTATTATTCTTAACTAACAGTTTTCTCTATAGAGATTAAATCGTATGAAAATATATAGTGGAAACATTTTAATACAAATAATTAAACAATGGACACAAAAATGTATTTGGTTAAAAAAATAACATATTAAAATATATATTCGCAAATAGTACGTATATTATATTTATAATAGGAAGAAAAGAAGAAGCAAATAAATAAATCATAAGAAATAGGAAATATACGTTTATATTGCTATAAAATTATTTATTTACTCAGTTTTAAGCACGTAAGAATTGTTTTAACATGTATTAAGTCGTTTTTATTTTACTAAAACTTTTATAATTCTATGTGAATAAACAGTATTCCCTATTTAAGTGATAAATAAAAAATGAACACAATGCAAATTTGATATTTATTGAATCAAAAACTAAAAATATAATAAATTATAATAAAAAATAGTTGTAATTTTATTATTATTATATCTTTATTTCATTATTAAAATTTTTTTGGAAACATATGGTAAGAGTGATATTATAATTTAGAACGGTGCTCTATGGTTTAAGAAAACTCATTTTAAGCACTTTATTGTTTTTTTCTTTTAATATAATATCATTCTAATTTTTTATATTATAAAAAATAATAAGTATATTTATCACTAATTTTCTGAATTACCACGAAAAGTATATTTTATCCGGTAGAATATTATTTTAATTTTCGACATTTCCAATGTATTTCACTAAATATTTATGTAAAATAAAATTCTTTCTAAATATATATATTTTATTTAATTTTTTTGTATACACATTTATAATTATACTCTATTATATCGTCACTGATATGAATGATTTCATACTGAAAGATATGGATAAGTCCTAAAGTGTTATGCTATAGGGAACTCATAATTTTTAAAATTATATTAATAATATAACTTATTACATGCGTAACAAACCACATATAAATTTACTTAAAAATCTTCTGCGCATTCCCTTGTTTTATTCTATAATTTCATTTTTTTTTTAATATTTAATTATTGATACTTTTCATGTATTCTTAAAAAAATGAATACATATTTATTTTATGTTCAAGATTAGGTATATTATTTTTTAACTCTGACAATTTCTTGTAGTAACCCAAGTAATATATACATGCAAAAGTTCATACTGAAGCCTGAAGCGCTTAATTTTTTTTTTATCGGTGTGTTTTTCATAAATGAATATATTTACATTATTCTATATTTTACATCTTCTTTGTGTATTTTATTATTACATTAATTTTTTGTATTAGTTTGAATTGTATAATAAAACTTTATCAAAAAATTAATTACTCATAATATATTTTATGATTAAAGTATAATAATTTAACACTGAAAACAATGTTCCCATGGAAGTTTAATATATATTAATAAATTGGGTATATAATGGAAAGAAGAAAACATTTTTAAATACACTCTCATTTACATAAAATTGAATATCCATAAGTAAAAATTACATGTACATTTATATTGATTTTTCAAAAAATGCATATACAAATTAGATTATTCTAAGTAAAATTATTGAATGCTCAACCATATGAAATTTTTATATATGATTAAATAACAAATTGCTAAAAGTAATTTGAAATCATTTAAATTATTACAAAGGAAAATTATTCACGCAAAATATATGGACATATTAAGGGAATAATGTCAATAATATGTTTTAAGTTTTACATTAAAGTTGTACGTTTACATCAAATTTGGTTTAAATGTATCATAATAAATCTTCATATTTAATTTTATTATTATATATATTAAAATAACTATGGAATTCAAAAGTGGAAATAAAAGAAAAATTACATAATTAAATTATATAAATAATTTAATAACGAAAATAACAAAACTGTATGGCTATCGTTTTATTTTGCATTGTAAACTAAATGAAATTATGCGTTTTATAGAAAATATTTTTGGGTTGTCAAATAAATATAATATTATTTTTGATTTAGAATTGAATAAAATTCAAATATATATATACATATAGAATGGTAAAAGAAGGAATTATAGAACAACAAAATAAATAAATATATGTTAGATAAACTTTTATTTTTCTCCTTTCCGATTACTCTAAAGATATATTATATATAACTCGATTAAGTATTGAGCAAAGAAAACATTTATAGCTGAACTAACCTTCTATGTAATATCTGAGAAAATATTTTATGAGGGATAATATCGTAAATTATAATCCATTTTCTGGGAATTCGTATCTAAAGAATCGGAAGTGTGTTCTAAAAATTCCTGTGAATCTTCCCCATTAAAATAATTTCTTATTAGTTTTTTCTTGAATACTTGATTATAAATCCAGGGCCCAATGGGAGTTAACTATTAAGCATATGAAATTTTAAAAAAAATTAATGATTTAATTATTTTATAAATTTTAAATATCAAAAGATTAAATTAATAATACTGAGGATATTTATTCTTCTTATTTAGTTTTTAATATACTCTGTATATCAAGAAAGACATAAGAATTATCCCGAAGAATGAAAGAACTACTATTATGATAGTGTGATAATATTCAAAATTCGGTGGATTTCTTTGTTCAACTGGACTTAGTAACGAACCTGAAAATGCATCGAGAGGTACTACTGGAGATGAAAGTAAAGCTAACTCTGAAGATAATCCCTTGGTATCCGCGATCTCAGAACATGATGACAAACCTAATAATACTTGCGGATTCGGATATTGAGAACTAATATAAAATTTGTTACAGTTATTATCGGATTCACAAAGTGTATTGAAATCCTTATAAATTTTAGCAATATCAAATATATAATCAAAGTATTTATTGCAATCGCCCCCTTCTGAAGAAGTAATTTCTTCACGCATAGTTTCATAATCATCAAAAAATTCGAAAAAGGCTTTCTTCTTATTTATATTCTCTATATCTATTTTATAATCCCATAAGTTACATACGTTATCTGAAATTCCTATTTTGGTTTTAATAATATTACATTCCGAATGAAGTATATCCATAGCATCTTTATATTTACTTTTTAAATCTATTTTGAACTGAGTAACATTGTCATGTATCCAGTAAAACAAATATGTGGACAAATAATCCAAATTATCATTAGTTTTTTCTTTTTTGATGTAATTTAATTTTTTTACAAGCTGCTTACAAGTGTCGTGTATTCCAGGATAAACCAAATTAAAGCTTTGAAACGAAGCACAACACGTATCACAAGTAATATCACTTTCATCACTATTATATGTATTATACGCCCTATATGAAGGTAAGTTTGTTAAATCCTTATTCTAAAAATTAAAAATATATATATAATCCTGTATTTTTATCCATGAGTGAAATAATCATTTTGCATTATAGGGAATAGAAAATGAAAACGAAAATATAATATTTATAATTTTTATTATATATACATATGTACTTTAATTGTCATTATTCAAAGTCACTTTCTTTGTAATAATATATTATGTAAAAGAAATAATATAATTTCTTAATGTTTATATATTTATATGTTATAAATAAAAATATATAAAGCATTGATGTACTTTCCGTTTATTATTATTAAACCCCAAATATATATGAAAATGTGTTATTCAAAGAATTTACTAAATTATTCTCCATGAATATACTATAATAATATAATAAAAATAAGATAAATATCATTATATTAAATTTAGTAAGTATAGAATAATACTTCACACAAATAAATATAAAAAGAAGAAAAAGGAAAATATCCTTATTTTATTACTTCCATTATTTTATATATAATATCCTTACGTTATTTCGTAATAAAAATATTTAAGCTGCACAATTTAAATATTGGTACATGTACTTATGCCTATTTATTATATTTTAAAAAATATAATGTTAAGAGAAAAGACAAATTTTTTATTTTTTATAATATTTCTATACAATGGACAACTTACTGAAATATGGCCATTATAACTACCTTTAATATTTATGATAAACGGATTCAGATGCTTACACAATTGAATATATAGAGTTGTGTATATAATATAAATTATTTCTATATTGTTAAATGAAAATTTTATATAACTGAATTATAAAAAATTGTGTTGAGTAATAATTCTTGTTAATAATGAAATACCACTAATATCGATTATTCTGAGTATTATTAATGTAACATTTAAAAGGGACATATACGCTACTTACTTAATCTCTCCAATATCTATCTATTATATAATATTTCCTATTTATATTATATGGTTAAAGTAATATTTGTGTTATATTTTTGTTTCTCTTTAACTTTTTTAATTATTTATAATATTATACATATGTAATATTATTGACATTAATGATAGTAACCTTCTTATAAGTAGGAAAAATATAGTAGTATTATAACTCGAATTTTGCATTCTCTTGAGATATTTCTTTGCATCGTGCATTAAATTTGTTAAAGCAAACATTTTATTCATATTTTAATGAAATGCCATTTAACTTCATTAATATTTTATTTATTTTTTTATTAGAAAAATTGTAAAGTTTTATTCGCACTACGTTTAATTAAGAAGGAAATACAAAATGTTTAGCAAATTTCATTGATTATAATGACTATATGTAGAGATAAATGGTTAAGTATATTATTTCCCATGTAATAGTTGTATAACTTAAATAGAAAATTGTTATATTTCGAATACTTGTTAATATATATTGTTTTTATAATAATAATATATATTTTTTATCATGTACTTTGTTATTAGGATTGTGTATTTTATGTAATTTACAGAATTACCAATTCCTCCTAATATTCCATTAATTTTATTTTTAAATGGAAAATTATTATCATTTAAATGTGATTAATTTAAATTATATACACATATTGATAAAAAAGAGACGTAAGTATATTATAAAAATATTATATGAACTATAATATATCATTAGTATTATATACAAATTAGAGAAGTGCAATTTAACAAGTGTTCTCGATATGATAAATCAAAGAACAACCAGTTATATTGTTATAATTTTTCGCATTATATTATTATGTATATAAATTTAAATATATATATATATATTTAAAAATGCACGCCGCAAAAAATATATATAAATTTAAAATAGATATTTGTTCAATGCAGTTGCAAATTTAATAATTGTACATGCTCTTTAATATATCTTTTATAAGATTTTAGTCTTTTAATTATTTTTGTCATATCGATTTTTATTATTAATAACGAAAAAAAAAATAAAAGCCAAAATGCTTCTTATTACATATTAATCAGAAATATATTTTTTCATTTTATATTTTTAAATATTAGCCAAATATTTTACTAATGAATTTATGCAAAATTACTAAGGAATGTTATGCAATATACGTTCTCGTTTAAAAATTTATGGAAAACTATATTATCGACATGAAATACATGCTTTTATAAAGTATCTTAATTCATTTTAAAATATGTTCTTAAATTACAATGAATTGTGAATTTGTAAGGACATGCCGCATGAGGATTGTTAATTCATTAAAATTGAATATACATTTTAAACAACAATTTAAGAAATTTAATAGAGTTATACATCAAAAATATCTTATGCGTACACCTTTTTTACTTTTTTTTTTTTTTTATAATGTAAGAAGCTTTGCTTTTAAGTTAAACACTCACATTATAAAATACAGGTTTTCTAATATTTATAGTGTGTCATTGAAAAATATCCAAAAAATAATTGCATTTATATTATTACGATGTTTAATTTCATATATCCTAAGTTCAATTATATTTTTAGGGTAACATATTTTTAAATGTATAAATGAGCGAATATGCATATAACTACAAAAATGTAGTGATGCTCTATAAAAAATAGATAAATTAAATTTCTGTAATATTTCCGCATATACATTATTTTTGAAGATTAAGGCAAAATTTGGATTAAAGAAATTATTTTTATTTTCCAATATATTTTACACGGTATCAAAGTTAAATTCCTAGATTACCACTTTCATATAATAAACAAATAAATTTTGATAACTATATAAATGTGTAGTATTTTATATTACACATATGCAAATGTAAAAACTTTTATGGTATATATTCATTTAATGATTTTGAACCTTTTATGTGAAAATTATTTACGTAGAAAAGTATAAAAAGTAGGTGAATGCAAATATGAACAATTATTTTAATTAAAAATTATTAGAATATGATGTTAATAAAAATAAATTTATTCTGAAGGGTTATTAAAGAATGATAAAATTAACATGCAAAATAAAATTTATTTTTTATTGGAAATATTGGCATTTGTTGGATCCCTGTTAAGAACATATGTTTCATTATTTCCTATGAATTGTTGAAAGGGTGTAAAAATATATAGCTCATATTAGTGAATTCATAGTTTCATTAAGTACTAAAAAGATAGAAATAAGTTAATTTAGGTGAATATAATGCTTGACAATGTTTACTTCATATGCTATACCTCAGAATTCATATAACTAATTTCATAAACGTGGATATTCTATAAGTAAATAATAACAGGCAAAAATATGTTAATATATGTGCAACTTAAAATAAGTGTTTATTTTATTTAAAAATTTTATTATATAAATGTCTACAAATTGTAAAAAAAAATTATCATTACATATGACTGAACCTGTTATATTACAATATTTACAACATGTTATTCTACATTTAGACATACCTTTCCCTGTATTCTAATGCATGGAAAAGGCATATATTCTGAATTCATTGTTTATTATTAATTTTTTAACCTAATGAAGATATACATAATATTATATATACTATGATTTGTATAATGAATTATAGTAAATATGAAACTGCAATATAACGTATGCATATAAAATTTTTATATAAAAATACTACATCTGTAAATTTATATTTTTAAGGATATATAAAATTAAACTTTGTTATGATAACATTTAAGGTATGAAAAAAAAAGTTGTATGAAGTATTGGAAATTAAAGAAGAATTCATACATTATATAAGTAAAAGAATAATAATGCTTAGATATTATATTTGAAAGTTTTATAAAACTATAAAACAAATAAAAATTTTCCATGTGCAGTAAAAAGTAATGAGAGTTAAGATAAATACAGAAAATATTTAGTACTATCAAATTTTATTATTTATTAATATTCCATATTTTTTTTTTAAAATAAATGAGAAAAAATATAAATTATTTAGTGATCAATCATAATGACTAAAAATAAAATTGGCGAATTTTATGTTTTACAATTTCAGGAATTATTTTATATTATTACGTAGCCCCATGTGCAGAATAAGAAAGTAGAAAAAATCTACAGAACTGTCCCTTTATTATATCATAAGAATAAGCCAATTTTGAAAAAAAGAAAATTGAAAAATTTTAATATATATAAAATTTGAAAAGAAGATATATATATATATTGTAACAATAATTTAATGCCTAATAACAATATGAATGGAATATTAAAAGACACATATGCTCATGTGTAATAAGGAAAAATGCAATAACGTAATAAGGATGATTATAAGAGATAAATGTTAATGAAATATATAAATCGAAAATAATTGAATGAATTATTATCAGTTTATGAGACTTTTTATATTCATTATATAATTATGTTTTATTGACTTACAATATATACATTTATGCATTTTAATCAAAGAATATATGATATTTTTTAAATAAAACATAACGCGCTATAATAAAAAAGTTCTTTAAGAAAATAAAATGTAGTATCCTTAAATAAAGTATAATATTTTATCAATTTTATATTTTCTGTTACATTTATATATATATATATATATATATATATATATATTAGAATGAATAGAAATCATAGAAATAATAAATAATCATTTATATTATAACTAAAGAATAAAAGAACAAAGCTTCATGTTTTTATAGATTGAAAGCATATGACTCTCCCACACTGACGCTAAAAAAAAAAAAGAAATAAAAAAGAATTTTAAAAAGATATTTCGCAAATATTAGTGTCATAATGAAATTAAAAAAATAAAGATAAAATAATTATTTCATTTATAAATATGTATATTTTCATATATTTTCATATTTTTTCACGTTCATTATTGTACGAGTTGACTATTTTTGAAAAGAAAAATAAAAAACATATATATTTATTATTCTTCTTATTACACAATATTCATAAAAAATGATAGAATATATATATATATATATATATATATATATATATATATATATATATATGTATATAAAGTAAAAGTTTTTTTTTCCGTTTTCTATAATATTTATTAAAAAATATACTTAACAAATCCATGAAATTATTAATATTGTTAGAGTATATTTATGTCATTACGATAAAAATAAATATTTAATATAGATGCATTTGTATATTGTACACCTGTAAATATATATTTATAAGAACAAGTTAAAACCATTTATTGGGGGAATATAATCATTTTTAATTCACATTTTATTATTTAGTAGTTTATATACTAAGAAAAAAGAAAAACCGAATATTCAAATGTATTTATAAATTTCTTAACGTGACAAGCGTAATCTTCAATTTATTTTAAGTGTCTATCTAAAATATGGGAAAACCTTCTAATATTTTTCAGAATCTAATATTTATCTTATAAATTTTATTAGTATCATTTCATAAAATAATGTACTGTTTATTTTGAACTGTTATATTTTTCTTTTAATATTATATTTTACTACATTGATTTAAATTATGTTTCTTTAAGCATACTGCATGATCATATTGTTATTTCAGGGCACATTGTTATTGGTAAAAATGGTAATTCAATATAATAACATAAAAATAAGATCCTTAAACTGCTAATTTTTATATTCTTTATTCAATGATGCTTTATTTATTTTATATGGCCAGTTACATTTATCCATATACGGCGTATTATCGAATATTATGTATATGTATATTCAATGTAATTTATATGTGGATCAATTAAAATGATTTTTTTTATTATTTAGAGTATTAATACAAATATATATTATATATATGATAAAAAAAACATTTAATTATATAATATTATAATTTGATTCATACGTTATTGTTTTTTTTCAGTTATTAATTATCTTGGTCAAAACATTTAACTTTATATCGTACTTGTATCAGCACCGTGCTTTCATCTTAAACATTACAAATTTAGTAAATGATTTATGCATAATGTATTTATTTAAATTCCAAAAATAATAAAAATAATACACACAATGCGTTATTGAAGTATATGTCATAGATTACACGAATATATATATTTATGTGATAATATATTTAAGCTTTTTATGTAATTGTAGTGTCCTCAAGTGTAATATCCTTTAAAATGATCGAAACAAAGGTGGGAACAAAGTTTACTCACTAGTAACTATGCATATTAAATTATTCAAACAATTTGTTTTTCTTGAAATAAAATAAAAAATAGATTCATGAAAATATTATATAAAAGAATTTTATACATATTTTGTCTTTTTCATTTTAGTATGATGTTATAAATTCCTTTACTGAATATAAAAATGCACTAGAAAGTTCTGAGGAAAATATGTTCAGGGAACTTGGTCATTGCGATGGTTTTAAAGCTAAATGTGATCAATATGGTGATAAAAATTGTGTTTCTACTTGCCAAGTGGTTTATAAATATCTAAGTCTTTTAAAAGATCATCCTAAATCTACTTACATGGATAAAGGTTGTAAATATTTGTATTATTGGTTGAATAATATATCGAAGAATAATAGTCATAGTGCATTATCTTATTACAAGGCTTTGTTGCAGGGATATGAAGATGTTTTAGGTGATGATGAGTTCAATGATTATATAAACCACGACAACAAAGAAATATTTGATAAACTTATAGATTTATTTGAGTTATACGATAAGTTAAATAATTTAAAAGATGAGAAGTTACCACCTAAAGATAAAGATTGTATCTATATTATGGATTTTGTTACTTCATATGAGAAAAACTTAGAAGTGTGTCTTAATGGTAATGATATTGATTTTTGTAATCAATTGGAAAAATTTAAACAAGATTATGAAAAGAAGCTGACGCAATTAACATGCCCTGATAATGTACCAAAATTCTTACAATCCACCAAAGCGTTCAGTCCAGTATTCATCTTTACAATAATATTTGTTATACTATTAGTAAAAGCATTCATTTTATTTATCATTTATAAGGTATGTAAGAGTTATATTAAAAAAATTTGAATATTACACTACAATTTTTATTACACATATTAATTAACAATTTGAATAAACGAAATATCATATTTAAAAATTGTATTTTACTTTTCTTAATACAAGTTTACACCCCTTGGTACAAGGTTACTTGGTCGAATAGGAATGCAGAAAAAAGTATGGGATAATCTAGATCAAGAAACACATCAATACACACATATGTCTGAACAATTTAACAAAAATTCAGAGAACAGAAATTATCATATAGCATATAATTATGCGGAAGGTTCTTAATTTTAATATGATGAACCTAAGGAGTTTATTTTATGAAGAAAATGAAACTCGAAAATTTTTTTCCATTTAACTCTCTTTAAATAATAAGAAATATAATACAATAAATACATTTTAAATGGAAACTTTGGACTAATAAAATATAAAATATGTTAGAGCAGAAAAAGGTAAAAAGTGAAATAACTATTTTTCGTGAGAACACATAAACTAGTGATGTTAATAAGAGGGAAATGAAGAATATATGAATAGAAAATATATTTAATATATAGTAAATTATCAGTTAAGAAAAATATCTGTAAAAATTATAAAAGAAAGAACAACTTTTATACAACTATGTATATAATATTCATAATGCTAATATATTATATACAGGTACGTTCTGCTGTAACGAAAATATAAGTATAATATATATGAATATTAATAGAACAAAAAAGATAACACAGTACAGTAATATATAATTCGTGAAAAAAAAAATTATGAGGAAATAATAATGTGTCAAATGCTAAATAAAATGAATAAACATTTGAACATGTGCAGGTGCAATATAATACATAAAATTTATTGTATAATATATAAGAAGAATATTTACAAAAATTTATATTCATACGTTTTAAGTGTATTTTGATACAATAAAAAGAAAATTTGTGATGATAGAACAATGCGAGAAACGATAATTCACTCACTAGTTAAACACATTATATGCATCATTTCATCTGGAAAGTATTAGCATCGTTTCAAATGTCTATAATATATCATCATTTGATGAAATAAGAATTACAAAATTATGCTATAACAATTCTCTTATATTTATTATATATTCTGTTACACTGCATATAATATAGGTAAAAACGTACATAAAGGTAAATAAAATTATTATGTTTATTCCCACATTTAAATAATTAAAATACAAATATGATTAACTATTTGGAGAAGCACATGTTTAATATAATGTAAATATGTGCTTATTTAACTTTACTTATTCTTTATAGTGATCATCTTAATATATTTATTTTTAACGATAAATTTAATTATTAATCATTACTTGTGGCATAAATGATTTTTATAATAACAATAATGAAGAAAATTTTTTTTTCAACATTATTCAAGTATTTTTTTTGTTAAATGACTACAACTTGTATTATATATATTCATATTTATTTATTATGTTTAGTTTTCCTTTATTTTATTTTGTGGTTATTTTATTTTTTCATTGTTTCAAATGTTAACGTATAAAATAAAATTACATTTTTAATTTTTTTGTCTTATTTTATTGTAACACATTATAATAAAATTTTTATAGCATACATAAATATTACTGTATGAATTTCTTTCATATATTAGCATCATATAGATTTATGAAATAATTATGAATACATTAAACAGTAAACTGCTGAAAACATTAGTTTGAATCTTTTTAAATGATGTGTTATTTTACTTATATGGAACAATTTTTTAATTCTTTTTTAACAATGCTTATTATGAAATAAATAATAATTGTTTTGAATATATATATTTATTATAAATTTCAAAGTAACAATAATCTTTTAGGGATAAAAACTCCGTTAAACCAATGTATATCCAAACTTTTAAATGTACATGTTGGTGTAAGAGATGATATAAACCTAAAAAAGGGTGCCACCTATTAATAATATTAAACAGAAATATAAATACGTTTTTTTTTCTTTAATTATATATATGAATATTATTAGTTCTTTATTTTTATATTCTAGCGAATTATATGTATAATTACTTTCTTTTTCATATTTAGAGAAAAAATTATATTTTTCTAGATACAGCCTTATTTTTTGTAATTACTTGATTCATTTATTTTTAAATAAGAAATATTTTTCCATTATGAATTATATTACGCATTTTTTTTAAAAATATGATTAGAATTAGTTTTAATTTTGTGGTACGCTATATTGTAATTTTTTATCCTGATCAAATTATTAATTGTTTATTCGGTTTACTTAACTTTAATGTGCTTCATATCCTATATAATGCCTCATATTTTCATTGTTTCTTTGAGAATGTTTTAGAGTATATTCTGATTAATCTTCATCTATTTGACCGTTCATGTTTTATAGTAATATATTTTGTTTTTTTAATCGATTAAATAACTGTGAACCCAAAGGAGTAAACTATTACAATATGAAGAAAAATGAACGTTAGTTCTATATATTTATATTATAATAATGTTTTAGTAAAAACAAAGTTATAATATAGTTATAAATTATATATTTTAAAAAAGAAATTTTATTTTTTACTCTGTATAATATGAAAAATAAGAGAATTGCTACTAAATGTGTAATAGCTGAAGAGAGGAAAATTCCAATAGATGGATAATTGTTTAAGGTATTTTCTGCTTTTTTTTCAGTTAATGATTCTTCTTCAGGTCTAGGGGCACTTTCGGACGGAGTACATGTTTCTTCAGATTTAATGTCTTGTGGTGCAGCACTGCCGAATGTGTCACCACATGGGTAAATAACATCAGGAAAAGTTTCTTTGAATTTCTGAAAAGAACATTGTTCATTTATTTCAAAGTAACTAGGAAAAATATCAGTACGACCAGGAATAGATGCCATATATTTAAAGTATATTCCATATATACATTTCTTTTTTTATTGTAAAACAGGCATTTATCCCTCTCAGAGTTTATATCATAGTTTTTCTGTAACTATTCCTTAATAGAACAGAATCTATCTAAATATCTTCTCATGTTAACAATAGAATTTGAATATTTTTCATTATCCCAGTTACATTTTGTTTTAGGATTATCATGCAATTGTTCTAATTTATTCCAAATACATTGAATAGATTTATCCTAAGCACTACGATCATTTTGATGTTTTATTTTAAATGAATATTTTTCTCTGAATAACCAATGTTTCAAAAATCTACAGTATTTATTTTGAGAATCATCATTTATAAAATTTTCATAGCGTATATAGTTTCTAACGAATCTACGAGCATATTCTTTTACTGAAATATCCGATAAACAATTGTTATAGGTAGCTAAATAACTATTTAGCTTAGTAGATTAAAGTTCTTTTACATCATCCATACTGTAATAAAAGGCGAGTTCACGTATTTTCATAATTTCTTCTTACTGAAAAATAAACGATAGTCATAATTAAAACATGATATAAATACATCTATTAATAATGAAAGGAAATATATTTATATCATTGTTATAGTTAAAGTTAATCCGATTAAGGGAGATAACTATATTCTTGGTAAATAAAATACGAGTGATAAATCATCAGCCAATTTATTGAATTTACGCAAAAATCATGGTATCAGAAATTGTAAATAATATATTGTTATTTACGTGTATATTTGTGTAAAAATATTTAAATATATTAAAGGAATAAAAATATTAAAAGTGATTTACAATTATATATATATTGTATATAAATATATTGTAATAACTATATTCCTTATTTTCGATTTATACTCAGAATGTATAATTATTTGTTCCTTAAGCTACTATTTTTTAACAAGAAAAAGCATATGCAAAAACATTTATCTATGAACATTCATCGATTAATAGTAATAACATAAAATGTGCTTATTATTTTTTCATTGTATGTTTATTCTGTTATAATATATTCTTTATACATTTAATGGAGAAGCACGTTTGTTTTAACGCAAAAATCTTTAGTATGTATTATGTAATACATTAATTTTTTTACATTTTGTTTTTTTAATGTTATTAATATATATAAATATTAATGTTCTAATGATAATAATGTTTTGCTAAATATTTTGTAATTTTCATAAATAGTATCAATATATGCATTTACATAAAGATAATTATATTATTTACTTTGGAGATAGGATTTTATAAGTTATATATCTAATTTAATATTACAAATTTGAAAATGCTATTAATTTCGTATAAATTAGAGTTTATCAAAACATAAAAAAAAAAAAATAAAATAAAAAATAGAAAAAGAAATAAGTATGTATATTACCTTTCACAACATGAAAATATACATGAGATAAATTTCATGTATTTCATATAATGATATTTAAAAAAAAATATAAGAGATGTAAATTATTCCCTCTTTATATCTCTCCCTAATAACTTTTCTGTATGCATGTTCACTACTAGTATATTTGGATTACTGAAGATATTCGTGCTAATTATATGTTTTTTTTAATTTCAATTTTCCATTTCTTTAATATTACTATAAAAGGGATAAATAATTATAACTTTTAATGCAAATCAGGGGTAAAATATGTCTTAATTATGCAATGATTTTCAAAATTTCTTAAAAAAAAAACATATGCTATTTTTCCATAATAATTAATTAATAATATTTAATAATAAATTATATTCTATAAAATTTTAATGTTTTTTATATTCAATCAACTTACACAATCTAACTATATGTATATTATTATAAGTATTTTTTAATCTTTTTTCACAATTTTAAAGAGAAATATACACATTAAAAAAATGTGTTTGATACATGCCTTAATTTATGCAGAATATATAAGCCCTTATCAAGTTGAATTCAATATTTTTAATTTATTATATTTAATTTCTTTTATATTGTTATGTAACTACTAAAACAAATATATATATCTTTCATAGTAATATATGAACCATATACTTTCTTGTCAATGTGCATTATTCATAACATATTGTTGCATTTAGTTTTAGTATAATGTAAAGTTTTCTATCATTTTAACATATAAGAGCATTATAATTCATTTTTCATACTATTTTTATAACTATTTATCTACTATTTGAACAGTTTCTATATTTATATCGCCCCATTATATTCCAAATTATTATTAAACAAAGTGTACTATATTTTTATTTTGGTGTATCCATAGGTGAACGTTTAATATTTATGATTTTCTTTTTATATAGAACAAAACCTTTTCAATGATTGTTTTATCAATGTATCTTTTTTATTTTTAAAAAAAAAATATTCCATATTATTAATGTACATATTTTAATTTTTTTTTTTTCAGAAGCAGAATTTTTATTTGTTAAAAAGTTGTATTATAGCACCAATAAATTAAGAAAATTCTTTAAAAAATATGTACACATATCCTAATACTAATAGGAGTAATTATCTAATAAGAAAATTTCTTCGTACATTTTGTTACTTTGGCGAAATACATGTAACACATGATTAACTGAAAATGTTGAACATCCTATTACATTTTTACAAAAAAAGAAAGAGTAAAAGGAATATTTTTTTTTTATATTAAAATGTTTCAATAAAAAGATTTTACTACTTTAAATAAGAATTTTCCTTAATTTAAAAAGGAATCTACTATTTTTATATATAATCCGAATATGTTCAGTGTTCGAAAGAACACCTTTTATAAACAGTTTAATAATATACATATTTCATAAGTTCAAAATAACTTAAAGTTATAATCATATTTATTTTTTAAAAACTATTTTCCCTGCAATAAATCGAAGTACTCAGAAAACAAAAATTTAAATACTATTTTAACATAAAACTTTTTACATGAAATTATTTAGGAGAATAATTTTTGTTGTAACGTGTTGTAACAACGCAGATTTATTTTCTAATGAATCTATTGACTTGTTTTGCATACAGCTTCAAATAATTTTAATATTATAATTTTTAATGAAAATTTAATAATGAATACATGGTTTTTTTATTGTAGGACTAGGTAATATATATACATATATATTATATTAGTATGTAAATTATAGGTTATGAAGTGATATATAACCAAAATGGCAGTGTTGCTTATACTAAGTGATAATATTAATATTTCCCTTTATGACAGTAAAACCATTATTAAATTAATATCGTACACTTTTTGTAAGACATACAAAAATGTGATGATATTATTACAATGATATTAAATACATAAATGTATATATTTGTGACATTAATTAATTTATATTATAATTATTAAAAAATATATTGCAAATTAGGAATGAATAGATGATCATATTCCATATTACTACTTTATAAAAAATATGTTTTAAATGTAACAAATTTTTATTTATAATATAAAAAATAGTTAACAAAAAAAATTAACAAAAAAAAAATTAACAAAAAAAAATTAACAAAAAAATGTAGAAGAAAACGTTTATCATTATGCTTAAATATGAAAAAGTAAAAAATGTACTAAACAAGTAAATTAATTGTTTTTTGCACTAATTAGTCAGTCTTAAGCAAAACTATAAGAACAATATAGTGAGTTAAATCTTTATATGCTATTAATTTTTATTTTAATTTTACCCCATAAATTATATTAAAGAATATTCATAACATTTATATATATGCGTTAATTTTATGTTTTTCTATTTTATAAGTTGTAATGGGTTCATTTCTTCTTGGGTTTGTAATCGCACTTATTATTTTTGTTCTAAAGTGTTTTGAATTATTCTGTTATTTTAACGTTTAAATAATATATATGTAATACTTTTTATCATTCCTCTAAGGAATTTTTATTATAATATATGTAATCTAATATCTCTGGTCATTTAAAAATCATTTAAATATATGTTTACGCGATTTATAGTATGCAGATTTTCCAAAAAAATTGTTTAGGTTCACTTAATTTTGCTTTTATGGGATTTCACATACTGCTATGCTTATATGGATGATATATGTGTGTAATTTTTAGTTTATCGGTTACATTATATTTACATTTTTATTATTCTTCATACTATGTCTGTTTTTCTCCTATTCCGTCTGTATACGTATGATAACGTGGAATTACGTATAAAATCCATTTTGGTGTACCTTAACATTGTTGTCTTAAACATGATCATAACTTATGCGTCATTATAATAAAAATCATCAAGTTGATAATAATTTACATAAAATGGCTTATTATAAGTATTTATATAGACATCACCTAAATAATGTAATGACGAGTTTTCATTATCCCTTTCATGTAGATTATAATTTTTTATTTTTCTCCTTCGTTTTCCTTTCCGTGAAAAAGGAACTATGGAGGGAAACTAATGAATAAGTATAAAATAAAAATTATATGTATATTTATTTTTGTACAACATGTTTTTAGAGGAAATGAATTGAATATATTATCTTGAACGGATTTGTGTTTTATATTGAAATTTTTATTTACCCTGAAGTGAAAGGATAAAACGAACATTATTACGGCCATTATAGAAACTATAATGGAAGTTCGGAATAACATATTTTGTAATGTATTAGTATATTCCGTTGTATCAAAAGTGTCAGTTATACTCATGGCTAATGTATCATGTGAGGAATCTGATGTATAAGAAGCGTCATTTTTGCTCCCAAGTGTGCTTTGAACTATTTCTACTGAAGAAGCATTTTCTAATTTTACTTCATTTTCTTCTGTTCTTACATTTTGTTCAATGCATGATTCACTTTTGTTTTCTCCTGATTTGGGGTCTGAACATACAGTTCCTTTCTCTATTTTTTCGGGTTTAGGAATTTTTGCAGAGGCACTTGCGTCTTCTTGAACAACATTACATTTTAACTCGGATAAGATATTATCCGGATTGTATGATTCATTACATTTTAAATATTCTGGACAATCATCATCCCCCAAAGAGTAATAAAAATAACAACATTCTTCTTTATCCTTTTCATATAGTGTTTTAATGTATTTAACGTATTTACAATAGTTCTGGCATTTATTATTATTACAAGAATCATCCCTTAACAAATTATTATAATTTTTAAAATAGTCATGAAGATATTTCTTTTTTTTCCACTCTGAAAAATTGAAATCAACCGTAATGTTACAATCAGTAATATTCAATTCTCTATTAATTTTATATACAACATCTATCAGTTTAGTAAAAGTAGGAATGTGAGAGTTATGATTCTGGTGATTTTTAATGATTTTCCATATTTCATCATATAACCAATATGTGAAATATGAGCAACGGTCATCATTATTTAAGTCTTTTATTACAGTAGGTTGTTGCTTTAAATTCCGCACAACTTTAGCACAAAGTGATTTTATTCCTTTGTATGTATTATCAAACGCATTAACATCTTTACAATATACATCATAAATATTGTCATCCTCCGGAAGACTCAACTGTTCATATATATTGTATGCAGTTAACTTTTTTACAATGGGCTGAAAGTTAATGAAAAAAGGGAATTATATAAATAATTTTTGTCGTATAGTAAATATTATTTGATTAAGGATAATGAGAAGCGTAACATAATAATAACAATAATGTCCAAATAATATTTGTAAGAAAAACTAAAGGTATACGTTCGCTAATGCTGTAATCAGTTCATCATCCATTCTATTTTGGCATATGTAAATTAAGTGATATAAAGAAAATTAAGGGTAAACAAATATTTGTACTTAAAAAAAAATAACATTATATAATTATACATTGCATTAATTTTGAAAAAGTTTATAGATTTTTCTAGGTAGCATTAGTTTAATATGTCCTATGATTAAATAATAATTGTACTATTATTATAGATCAGATTGAATATTTTTGATATTAAAAGGGACGAGGTAAAATTCAGACACATGACACTTCATTACATCGGTATTACTATATGGACATTTACTACCTTGCAGAGTCTTTAGGAAACTCACAACTTAATCTCATAGAAGAGTAACAGAACAAAATATATTTATTTAGAATTAATAAAATATTTTAATTCATATTAATTTGTTAAATTAAGGAATATATTTAATTCAATAAATATTTTTTTTGCTAAATATTACTTGTTATGCAATATATAAATATTTTTATTTAAAAATAACGCGGTTTCATATTTAAAAAAAGAGGAGCAAAAATTTTGTAAAGGTTTCTTTTTTTTTTTTTTAGATAATATAACTCTTAATTTATTTGCGACCTTTAGTTAAAAGCATATTTTAATTTTTAAATCGTTATAAAATATGGGATAATGTTATAAATTTGCAAGTATAAAATATAATAAATAAATGTTTTTCTATATAAAGAGCACTTAATATTGCAAAAATTTATTAATTATAATTCCCTTATTTGAAATATAAGGAACGTTTTTATAATCGCAAAGTGACATTTTGTGTTTCTTTTAATTTTAACATTTAAGAAACCTAAAATACTATTTCATTACTATTAGAAAATGCCATGAAGTCGCAAATATATTTTTAAAGAATATTATAATGTAAAAATAAATCTACAGTATGAATTATTCTGAACAAAAATATATTTAGCATAACGTAAAAAATGGCTCTATCAAACGAATAAAAAATGTGGAACATTTATTTTACATGTAATATAATTAAAATATATCTAGAAATTAAATTATAGAATACACATATAATTAATATAATGTGTTATTCATTATGGAAAAATATGTACAACTCTTACATATTGAATTCAATAGACACAATCATAATTATGAAAAATTATATTATTAAACATTATAATTATATATTTTCATATATTTTATTTATTTTTTTTCAACACCCAGGTTACTGACATTAAGTAATGTTTTATTAAAGAAAAATAACAAAATAGAGAAAATTGATTTTTAAGGTTTTTTCTATATATTATTATAATTACAAATATCGCATCGATTTATACATGATTTATTATATGTGAAACATTATGAAAGTACTATGTTTTAATGATTATCCTATTTGTGAGGATAGTTTATATTTACTTCTATAAATAAACATTTAGTAATAACACACATTATTTAGTTTATTCTATTTATTATGAATTACAGTCATAATTTTACTAATAACATTTGTTTATTCCTTCTCATTATAAAATTTTATAACCTCTAATTTCCCATATAATTCATGCATACTTATTATAACAGTTGTATAATTCGATATACGACAAATTCTATAAAATTTGTTTATGTATTCACGAGTCACATTACTTTTTATCTCATAATTTAAAGTCATTAATTTTTAGTATATATTATTTGTATTGTTAAAATTTTATATTGTAATTATTTTATGTGCACAATTTTTTATCAGTTGCCTATCATTTTGTTTTATTATATAAACATGCATAAAATTCAATACGCTTTATTTGCACATTTATTTAGTTGAATACACATTCAATTATATTACTATTCACATATATAATATTGTTAAACGGATATATAAAATCTTATCCAAATATACTATATTGAACTTAATTTATCATATGCTTATTTGTGCTATAGAATAATTAAATAATTTGAATAGTTTAATTTTATTCATAAGATATCAATTCTTAGACACGATTTTTGTTGCGGTAACTTGTTTTCTTTTTCTTTTTTTTAGTATATTCCATTAGTACATACTCTCATTAGTTTAAGAAAATAGACAAACATATAATATCACAATGCATATACGCTATTTGTCGTTTGCTATTCAGCTTTGGAATAATCCAAGAATGTTTTCTCTTTTGCATTTCGTGCATAATTGTGCATCATTTTATATTTACATTAGATATTAGTAGAAGGAAACAGTAGCCACTATTTCTCATGCATTATTTAGGAATTGTGTTCTAAATTATATGATATATTATATCTCATGTACTCTGAACCAGCACGTTCAATTTCAGGATTATGTAATGATTCATACATTTCCTCGTTTACAGTATTCAGCATATATTACTTTCCTCTTATCCGATCACGTAAGAAAAATCCCAAATGGGAAAATTAATATTTAGAAAAATGTAACTTTAAATGTAAGCTTAGTTTTTAATAGAAAGAATTTATATATTCATATTATTAAATTAGGTTATGAAATATTCCTATATTTACGTCTAATTTTTATTAACCCTATGCAGAAAGAGTAATGTAAGAAATATGCTCAATAATTTATCAATTATAGCAAACGAAATAGTATATTTTTAAACAACAATTCATTGTTATCATTATTTGAATCCCCTTGCAATCCTTGACTTCCCAAAGCAGTCTTTTGTAGTGCTTGCTCTGGTGCTAGGTTTTCAGGATTTCTTCGTTCATTAGGTGGCAATGGGGGTAATACTATAGTTTTGTGTGGCCACGCAGTTGTTACACTTTTATATAAACTACTAAAATTAAATAATAAACCACAAAAATTATCATAAGCAATACTAGTACATTTATTTGCAGCATTTTTATAAATATTAAAACAATTATTAGCATGCTGCAAACACTTATCACAATTAGTATTTCTATGATACATAATTATTTCTTTAATATTATTATGCCCATTATATAAATTATATAAAACCTGCACATTTTGAAATATACTAGACTCGATACCATCTATACGTAAGTTAAGAGTATTTCATATGAAAAAGTACTATAATTATCCTTCATAATTTGGTAAAAACGTGATGGAGTAAAATTAATATTCTTATTTTTCTTTATATGCAAATTTAATTAAAAATTTAAATATTTATCATATTGAGTATTTTTATTTAGTTGCTCATGATATATGAGAGTATATAAATAACCATAAATCTTTTTAAAATTTATACAAGCTTCTTTATGATATTCTCCCCATACCTCAATCTGGTTGTACATGCATGGATTAGATTTCATTTCGTTTAATGTATGACTACACGATGACAGTTAATTCCAAACATGTGAATTGCAATATTTGAAAAATTCATACTAAAAATAAAAATGAATGAAGAAGTATCGAATAAAAAAGTTATTATGAAGAAAAAGATTCTTTTTATTTTTATTGAATATTTGAATATTCTTATAATGACATAATAATAATAATCAAGGAAAATAATAAAAACTTAATTAATTTTCCATTTTAAAAAATTATTTTTATAAGATGTATCAATTGAAACACACGAATTTATTATGACGTAAGTACTTTTATATAAACTATCAATGTGGAAAGATTACTTAAAAATTATGAACTTTTTTTTATTAGTTGTAAAAATTATATAAATATACTATAGAATTCTTAGTTAATTTTTTTTCTATGATCAATTTAATTATAATAGGACTAAAAATACTATATACTATAAAAGCATTAAATTTCATAAAATAAAATGTGAAAATCACGGTTATCAAGTTTTAAGTAGAAAACAAGATCAAATTATGAAATATCCTTTTTAAATAATTCTAATTCTTATAATTTAGAGTTTAAATGAGTTAATGTGTCAAATTATAAAGTGATACATTTTTAATATTCACACGAACAAAAAAAAAATTTTAATGTTCTATTAACCATTATATCACATTAAAACATGGCTTAATATTTTATGTTTTAGATAAATATATAACTTAGGTTTCTTTTTCCATGAAAAATAATTTATTACTAAGGTATTAATTTACATCGTTATAACTGTTTCATTATGTATATAATACTAGTAAGGCCAATACTTAATATATTGTAATTATTGAATTAATTCATATAACAAAAGTAAAATTCAAAAGTGTTATTAAATATGCAAATACTATAAAATGTTTAAATGGTTGAATAGAATATGAAAAGTATTTGGCATATATAATGTATTAATTTTATATTCATATTGCAATACATACTGTACTTGAAATAATTACAAAGTAATTATATGTAATACTTTCCATTTTAACTCACGCATATAGTATCATTGTAATTTTTTCTATAAATTAGTGTTTTAATATAATAAGACATATATTTTTTATGTTTCATGCAGTAGATAATATAATAATTATTATTATTAATGAAAGTTATTATATATCATGCACAATATTATGCATGAATTTTTTTAAGTAGCTCTTTATTTTCCTTAAATGATAAAATATAGAAATAAAATATATTAATATATATAAAATATTTAATGTAAAAAATAAACATATTGAAATAAGTTAACGCAGTTTATATAATTTGATAGAAAAATTTGAAAATATATTTATAAAACTCAATTGTAGTTTTTGGAAATATTAACACGCTTATGAAAATAGAAAATACCATTTTGATAAATTATATGTATTTATTGCCATAATATATTTATTGCATTTGTACTTCTCAATAGTTGAAAATTATGAACTTATTTAAAAAAATTATAGGAATAAATATTAATAATTCCTATATTTTCTAGTTATTATGTTACTATAGTCTAATCTATAAAAATGTGTGAAATACACATATGGAATAACACATATGACGATATATTTTAATAATCATTATGATGTTAATTTTAAATTATTTATTCACTGAAAATTTTATTGAATATAAGAAATATGTCAAAATTATAATTATTTTTTATAGGGGAATATTACGATTTTTCTTGTTTTTAGTTATTTCTATAGAAACTTTTTTAAAATTTTAATCTTTATTTAATTAATAAGATATTAAAATTATAGAGAATATAATATACAACGCTCATAAAATATATTAGGATTCGCATTTTATGGAGACATATATATGAAGGTAGTAATTTAAATTTTATTATTCACATACATTATTAAATAATTAGAAATATATATAACAGCCAAGGGACTATTCCTTATATGATAGTTAATACCTAAGTTAAATTAAATGAAATAATAATTATTGAACAATTTATTTTATGTCATGCATCTTAATATATGTGGAGTAATTTTTCCTGATAATTGTGCACTGGTGATATTTACAGACACTATAGTTATTTATTTTATTAGAATTATTACGAAATTTTTTTTTATGTCAAGTGTCGATTTTTGTTACAGCACTATTTAAATTTTTATTGTGATAAGTATTTTAATATTTTCTAACATTAATAACTAAATTAGCATTACTCAATATTTTTCATCTTTTATGCATTAATATAATTTTTTTATTCGTATGTTTTGCATCACTTTTTGTTAAATTTTTTCCATGTACTTTTTTTTTTTTAATATCTATTGAATTTACAATTAAAAATGAATACCTATTTTTTCCATTTTGTCTATTCTATTATTAATTTCAAATTCTTGATCATAAAATGTATCTTGCATATTTCTTCCATTTGAAAATTTTCGTAATTTTTAATTTTTATAATACGCGTATTTTAAATGCTGGAATGTTAAGTAATTTACTTATTATTTATTTTTCAGTTTTTTGAAATCCATATAATTGATATAATAAATATATTTATTGACGATCCTTTAACACGTTCTCTTAATTTGTTAGTTATAAATTATTATTTAAATGTGACGCTTCTTCGACTGGTTGCATGTTTTGCAAAAATATGTAGTTATTTTATAGGAAAAAGAAATATTTAATATATACTTTGGAAGGGAATAACTATATTTTATATTTTAAATAATTTAAAATGATTTTTTTTAAGTAATAAATAAAATTTTAATAGTTATTAAATTATGCATTTTCATTAGGTGTTATATTAATTTTGTTGGCATATCTGAGTTATATGTGAATTTTTTGTATTTACTAATAATAAAAGTAATATTATTATAATAGGTTAATTAAATTATGCAATTATTAATATAAAATATAAATTGTATTGAAATATAAATTTGAGTTGTAAATAAAAGTTATACACGGAAAATATGTTTTATAATAACTTAAGGGGAATCTTGCTGCAGGACATATGTATAATAGAAATAGCATAATGTATACATATATTTTTATTAATTTTAGTACACAATAATAAAACACATGAATTAATGATTTATCATTTTTTCAATTTTAGTTGAAGTAAATATACCATGGCTAAATGATTATTTTGAGATTATGATAATTTATTTTTTATGTAATAAAAATTTATTAAAAGTATAATATAAGTGTAAAATATTAAACTACAATTATCTATTGTATGTAGATGAAAATATGAAAAAAATTAATACAAAAGGATTTAAACAATATTTGTATCTTTATAATTATGTAACAATGGAACTTTATGTGCCTAAATATTTATCACAATGCATCTAATCATAATAGGGTTAGTCGTTCATATTGCAAACTGTTAGTATTATAAAACTTTTTAACAAACATTGTGTTGAAAATTTTTATTAATATAATTCATAGATAGACTGCTTATAAAAATGGTTGATATACTGAGTAGAAATATTTATACATTAAAATTTTCTTAAGGAAGATGCTAATTTCTTCAAGAATTATATTAAAAGTAAATAAATTGCTCTTATACGTATACTGTGTATTTGAATTTTTATTAGTAAGAAAAACCATTATGCATAAAATATGAACAATAAAAAATATAATGAAATATATTCAAAACATTAGGATTTTACCTGACCTATTTTATTTTTTTACTTATAATTACATAGAAAACAAATTATTTTCTAATATATTCTAAAACAGTTATGCATTTCACTTTATGGAAGTTTTGTTAATATTCCATATAGTTTAACTACTTTATATTTTTCATTATTTTATTTTTTTCTTACACTAAATGTAATAATAAACACTATCCTGTAAAATAAATAATATTTTATGTATTTTCTCTTGTTTTATATATTTAATTTTGAATTAATTATATTTCCATTTCGTAGAGAATTCTACATGTACATACAATTGTTTTTTTAAATTTGGCATGTTGATATATAAATTTTAGTATTTTACTTTCGCATTTTTTATATTATATCTTTGCTTTATCCTTTTTATAAAGTCAATTCTCTCCTTTCTAATTCATATTGTCTTATCTTCCAATAAAACTGCATTTGTATGTACATGTTTATATATTCAAAAATAAGTGCTAATGTAATTAGCATTATACGTTATATTCATATTAAGAAAATTGGGCAGCATGGTACCGCATATTATGAGTAATATCCTCTGTATCTATATTCGTATGATTATACGTATGTGATAATATATCCTGTGTTCCTTCTTCGGTTTCATAATATTTTATTGAATTTTTTCTTAATAGTACAGAACGTATCCATTTTCCAAAAGGAGTAAACTGATATTTAAAAATAGGAGATTGAAAATTTAAAAATATAATTCATAAATAAATACTATTTTGTGTTATCATTTATTATAAAAATACACATAAAGTTTTAATACATTTATATGTAATTATTAACCTTATAAGAAAGAAGAAAGAGCAGGGATATTCCTAGTGCACTAAAAAATAGTGTTTGTATAACAGGGCTAAGTGAGAAGGATGATTGATGAATGCTTTATTCATCCCCTTCTAGCATTCCTCTTGGCTGTGAAAAAGAAGTACCTGCTAATAACCCCCTCCTACTTAATTCTTGATTTCTTTGTATATAAAGAAAATCTACCTGTTGTACATCTAATTCAGGAAGATCTTGTGGTTCTTTGAGTTTCAAGTCTCCGAAATCTTTTTCACATTCGCTTATAGATACGAATTTATCTGGTGAAAATATTTCCTTGAAATTTCGTAAAGCTTTGCAAAAATTACTATCACCTGGGTGTTTGCATTTCTTTAACATCCTATTATAATGAGTAACACACGATTTAAGTTCCTTACATTTGCTATTAGTATGACTACTAGTAGTTTCAAGATTGTTGTATAATCCGTACAAATTATAAAGCTTTTTCATTTCTTCAAATATGTCAGTTCTAATGAAAAACTTATTGGACTCGCATATCTTTTTATTATAACTACCATTATAATATGCAATATAATTATTGTATATATCGAACTCAGATTCGATCAAACTAAGATTATTTCTTCCCATTTTCTCATTTAACCAGTAGTTCATGTAAGAACAACATTGACCACTGTTACATGATTCATCTCTAATAAAATTCTGTAGATATTTTTTTATGATGAAGCAATTTTTCAATATTTCACCATGTTTTCTTGTATCTTCAGGCATAGCATTTTTAAAAAACGCTTCATATTCGCCATCTTCCTGATAAGAAAGGGACTCATCCAGTTTGTTCTTATAATGATGGTATTCATCAAAAGAATAATACTAAAGAAAATGAAATATGGAATAATTATAATTATATAATATTTAACCAATAGGATAAAAATTTTATTATTTTCGTTGACTAATATATTATATATAAAAAATTTACAGAAAACACAATGAAAAATGAAAATGTACCTCTCCTTCTTGTTGACTAGATACCATTATCTTTATACATATGTAAATTATATTAAATAATGTATTTCTTAAGTACATAATTATATACGAATGAAAAATAATTGCATATATTTTGTTTATATATTATGTGTGGTTCTTTATAAAAATTATAATCTAAATATATATTTCTTATTACAAGGAATCTCTTCATATATAATATTATATTATAATATATATATATATATATATATATTTTTTTTTAAGAGAAATATATTTAAAGATGGAATGAATAAGTTATAAATAACATTAATTAATGTATTATACAATAGTATATGATAAAAAATCATTGAATAAAAAGTTGTTTGTGTTAACTTTCAATAATATTAATAAAATTATATATAATCACATAAATCAATTTTAGGAAACACAAATATATAATGTACTTGGAAATGGAAAATTTAATAACCTTTCTATATTTACCTTTAAAAAATATTTTTAACATAAAATGAAATTTGACGTAGCACATGGAATAATTAAAATTTTCTCTTTATTTTTATCATATGCACTTATATTCGAAGTATTATATAATGAATGTACCATTTTTTAATATTATATATTTTTTCCATTTATAATATATATGTTCTGACATCATTTATTGACCAATTTATATAGCACATATAATAATTTAGGTATATGTAATTTCTTATTAATTAGTATATGTAATATACGTAAAATAGGTTACTTTACAGTAATATTGAAATAATTCATCACAATAAATAAATATTATATTTATTTCACTATTTATTTATGATATATTTCACACAAATGCTAAGTATTTTTGTATAATTCTCTCCATTTTAACTAACTATAAAACTAAATTGATATATATCCTAGTTTTTTTACACATATATTATTTTGTTGTAGTATATCGAATTATGCAAAAATATGAATAATATTATGTTAGAAGAAGAAAATAAATGAAAAAATAATGATTATCTTTAGAAACTTAAAATTCATCTGGAATATTTTATGAACTTTCAATGCAATAGATATATAAATAACATTAAAATTAACGTAAAAAAAAAAAAAAAAGTATACTGTGTATTAATATGAGTAATTACACATTTAACAATGATTTAACAAGATGTAAATAATGAACTACAATTAAATAGTATCGAAATCGAAATTATCGTATGTATGAATATATACTATTTCATATTTAATTTATGAGCAAAATTATGATGCCCTTAATATTTAATAAAAAACTATTTTTAAAAAATAAGATAATAAAGCTATCATAATTGTATAAGTGATATTGAGATGGGATATTTTAATACATTCCATATTATATATTGAAAATATAATAGTCTAATATGTTTTTATTGCTTTCAATATTGGTAAAAATTTTAAATAGTATTTTATGAAGTGAGCAAAAATGAAACACATTAATATTTTAAATATGTAAGGAATGTAAATTTCCTTTTATTTTAAATTATAGAAAAATGAATACAAAAACGTTAATATTTCACTTCATATTATATTTTATTATGTGAGCTATTGTCTATAAAAATGTACACTTTATTTATTATGTAAATAATTTTACAATTACTTGCGACTAATATTTGCAAATATATAAGAGTTACTAGGAATTTATTAAAAATTTTTTTAATTACATATATATTTTAATAACTGCTATAAATATTTTACACTGTATTTCATAGTTTAATGTATTCGTGATAAAGTTATTATTAATTATAGTTTTATTATTTGGAATCTGCATCTTTTTATATAAAATTACTAAATTATGATATATGATTATTTTGTAATAATAATTTTTTATTTATTAATTTTATTCTTGGGGAAAACTAAATTTAAGTATGAAATTTATCATTATAGAAATATTAAGTGATTTATTAAATTATAGATGCAATTATTTGTTTATGATTCAACAGTTTAAATGTCCCTTATTATAAGCACACTGCACTTTTTTTTTGGAAATATAGAATAGAAATATTGCATTTGGATAAATATCTTTTTATTTATCTATTATTGATGGTAGAATTAAATGTATTACAAATACTAAATTATAATAAGAAAACATTCAATATAACTATTTTTAAAAATGAAATTACATCTTTATATTAACTGCAATTTTATATTATATTCATTGTGTATATAAAAAATGAATTTTATTATATACTCTTACTGGAATATTTTTGTGCATACTACTTATAATGTGTAATATATATGTTATTATTTATTTATTAATGATGTAATTATTATTTTGAATTTATTAATATTAATAGCTAATAAAATATAAAATGAAAATCCATATTAAACTAAAAAATAAATGCAAATAATATTATATATTCTGGATTATTCCTAATTGCTTAAAAGATGAACATAAAATGTAATTGTTCAAATGTTTTATTTAATGATAACTTAGGCGTGCTAATGTTCATGTATATTTAGCGAGTTAAAATATATATTACATTTGCCTTTTATCTATTTATAAATAATTTTTATATTTAATATTTTATAAATATCCTATCTGAATTAGCAACAACAGAGTATTATATAATATAGAAACCAAAAAAAAAGCATACAAATTACTCATTTTTATTTTTTCAATATCTAATAATTATAACATACAATTCTGTAGTACTATTGTTATGTATTTAATGTGCCTCTTCTATAATCATTATTAATATTGTATATTGAGAGGGGAGGTGCCCAATTTGTTTGTAAGCTATTACGTTATGGTACAATCTATATAAAAATTTTTTAATTAATCTTTTATGTATTATATAGTCATCTTTTCATTTTTATACATTCATAATAATAAAATAGCTCATATTTTTTTTATCGTTTAATATAATATTCCTTGAACCATTTTCTGGTTTTTAATTTAGTTTAATTTAAGTTAATTTTTTTACATATTTTAATTATTAGTAATATTTTGCAAAATTATACGAAATGCTGTATCGTGTATTATATGAATTTTTGTTAGTCCTTTTGGAAAGATGTAATAATTGGTGATCTTCAAGTTCTAGATTATCCCATGCTCCTTTTTTCTTTCTTATTTTTTTGAGGTAACAAAATTCCAACGAGTGTAAACTAATATTGAAAGAAAAATTTGAACATTTAAAATTGCATTGTTTCTATTTCAGAAATTTGTTTATGAAAAGATGTAATAATAATTCATTATAACACACATATTTTTAAATAATATTGTAATTAAATTTAAATAATGTAACGAAGAGAAAAGGCAATACTAACGCCGCAATACCAGGTACCAAAAGCTCAAGTGTTGAATTGCGGGTTCTTGTGGATGGTAATTCATTTCGTATTCCTGAACAAGTGTTTCCATATTGCATGTGTTCATGATATATCCATCTAAACTTTTCTACGTCATTACTAAAATTATGGTTACTACTTTCATAGCATTTCCTTATACACTGCTGGTGTGAAGTAACATAGCTGTTTGCATATTTACATTTTTCACCAATTTCTTATTTCTTTGAACACCTAAATTTATTAAAATTATCATGAACTTGACAGAAACTTTTAAATTTTCCAAATATATATTCATCAGTGTTTTCTATATTACCATCGCACGTATCAGAGTTAACGAAATAATAATATATACAGAAAAACCTTTTTGTAAAAGGTCAACATATCATGTTTATTACCATTCAGACTGAGAACGTCATTTTGTAACCAATAATTCAAGTACTTGCAAACCTCCAATCCTATTAAGTGGATACCTTTCCATTAAACGAGTTAAATATTTCCTAGTCTTCTTGAAATTATCAACAAATTATGCATAACTACAGTCTTCAAAATTCTTCTGTTTATCTCAATTATATAACCTCGTATCACCCGTTTACTCGTTAGCGCTATCAAATACATTTTTGTAAACATGAAATGTGTTTACAAAGGAATACTAAAAATAAAGATTGTAATGTGGAAATGCTTAATATAGAATATAATTAAACAGTTGTTTTATTTATATGATGAATCCATGATTTAAATTATAAAATATACATAATTAATAAAAAAAATAAAACAATGTAATCTATTCGCTTGTTTGTGGCGACATTGTAACTTGATGTGTGTTAATTAAAAGAAATATTTAATTTTTGCATTATGTAAATACACATATAAGTAAATTATAGACACATAAGTCTCTGATATTAAATTTATACTTTATTTATTATTTTTATGATATATATAATATTTCATTTGTTTATTTTTTTGTTAATATAATATTACACTTATAAATAACGTAACTATGTTTTCATAAAATGTAAACAACTCTAGTAAGTAAAAAAGTAATTACATAATTATAGCATAAAATTTTAAATAAATGATATTATTGAGGCATTAACGCTATTTTATATTATATAAGTTTTTGTAAAATATTAATAATTTTATTAAGATTTTAAATAATAAAGAAAATTAGTTTCAGTGAAAATATATATTTTAAAATATATATGTGTTTTTAAATAACATTCTTTCACTTTATTTGTATTATGTATAGACGAAAGTTATAAGTATGAAAAATAAATATTGTAATATACGGATTTATTAATATTTTTGTGTTTTAAATAGATTTTTATATATTATAATACTTATTATCTTTGAAAACCCATAGATGTATATGTTTTCATAATAATTGCTTTTGATGTGTTATGATAACCGAATTTCGAATATACCAATAATAAATTGTTTAAATAACTACATAATATTTCATAAAAAATATTATATTCTATAAAATAATAAATAACATTTTTATAAATATTATTATTATTATAAATGTATTATTTTATAAATGACATAAATAATAGAGTTGTAAAAATATAGTCACTGTTTTTCTACAGTTTAATCCGTAAATGTCATTTTATTTTTTTTCTTTTATAATGAATATATATTTAATTAGGTATTTTTTTAAGCATTAACTATAAAGCATAAAATTTTTCTTTAATTATAATATATTTAAAAAATATAAAAATAATTTAATATCATTTCTGTTGCAAAAAGAAAAACAAAAAAAATTGTGATTATTGTTGAGAAATTTTTAATTTGATGTTTACTTTATAATTTTATTTCTTCGTGTAGATTTTCATTTTTTATGTAAAAGCGAGCATCTATATGTAACGTATCAGAAAGATTTTATTACTTGTAATTTATTTGTATTGTATAATTTTTGAATACAATATTGTTTCTTTCGTTTTATTTTTACTAAACCTTATAATAAATGAGTTTAATAGACATGCATATGATATTACTTATTATAAAATTATATTACTCTATTTAATTTTTATTTTTTGGAATCGCACTTATGACATAATACAATTTTTTTTTTAAAACGCTTTAATCAGTAATTTATGTAGTATTCACACATTTTCCAGTGCAGTTTTGTAGTTATTTGTCAACATGTGGATATTCTATTTGCATTATATAATGGTTCAGAGTGTTTGTATTCCTTTTATTTTTTGTATATAATTTTTTTTTTAAGTTTAAAATACGTTGCATAAGTAAATTCAGAAGAAGTGTACTTTTTATATGCCTATTGTTCATGTGGAAATTTTACTCGTTAACCAATTTATATTTATGCTCAGTATATTCTAAATCTCTATAGATGTTATTTATTGTAATTAATGTATATCATGTATACTTCACACTAATGCAATGTTTATAACGATCAACGGAATTTTATATTTTAATTTTTGTATTTATTCTAATATCTCTAAAATTGAGCACACGTTTTTACTGAATGTTTGTGATTGTGTAATGGTAATGTATACATATTTTTAGATAGTAATTATCAAACCCCCAAAGGAACATATGATATATTTTGTTCTCTGTTGTGTAATTTCTCATCTTCAAAATTTTCACTATGTTGTAATAATTGCAGTTTTAGTCTATCTCGAATAAAAGAAGTCGAATTTAATTTGCTTCTTATTATATTACGTAAGATGCTTCCCATGGGTGTAAACTATAATAGATAATTGCAATATGTAATATATAAAAGTTATAATTATAGGAATTATGATTAGTTACAAAAATACGTGCTTAATAAAATAATCGTTATCTGAGTATTTTAACGTAATTTCTATTTTACTTTGTATAATAGGAATAAACTGATGAAAGAAATTACAAATAATGAAAATCCAATTTTCACTCCAATATTCGGAGTAGTTTCGGATAATGTTTCTTCTGAAAATATATATCCTTCACTATGTGGCATAGACAACAGCAATTCTTTACTGATAAAATTTTGAATGTGTATTAATTTATTATCAATATCATTATCAGTGCAATTTAAAGTTGAATAAAGTTTGTTAGGGTTTTTTTTATCTCTAATTTCATTATATATAGTACAATATTTTTTATTCAATGTAATTTCACACTGTGTACTTGCACTTTTAAAAAAATTAATAATTGTATTAATATAAGTACAATAATGCCTTCTACACTCATTATCTATTTGATCATCTTTTATTCCATGAATAGATAAATAATTAAAAGAATAGTCATATAATATTTTCATAAGATTAAAGTCCGATGCACTGATATCATATTGTGTCAAATCGCACTTTTTATTATAATTTGTTGCTGTCCATAATTGAGGAAGTTTTTGAATAATTTCTGATGATGATAAATTATCTAAATTATCCAACATATTATTTTTAAGTAATAAATCATATAACCAATAATTTAGATATTCACAACTTCCAGTATTCTCATTTTCATTTCTTAAAACTATGCAGACATCTATAAGATTTCTTGATAGTTTATAACATAAACTGTTAAATATAGGGTAATTTGGTAATTCCTTATACAATTGTTCACATTGTTCATTATTACCATCGACTTTCTTAGGCTTATTGAAACGTTCATATATATTATATATCATTAATGATTTTAAGGTGTCCTTCTAAACAAATTATGAAAAAAAAAATAAATTAAATATATAAGCTCTTGATTAGTTTAACTGCTGATGCATCTCTTTTTTACTCTGTTTCATGAACAATTAAATAATGAAATAAAAATATAAATATTTTTTGATGAAAAAAAAAATATACACAATCATCCATTTTTAATGATCCTTTTGAAATTTAACGTATGATAATTAGTGAAAGTAATAATTCTTATTCATATGGGAAACTTTATGTATATTAATACATTATAAAATATACACTTAAATATATGCTGTATATATTTCTATAAAATTTATAACGTTAATAATTATCCCATGATAAATGTTATACTAGATTTGACTGTTATTATTAAGCACATTAATATGTCATATGCATCTGAATACATATTTGTAAGGAAAAAATTAAAATTAAGAAAAAAAAACAAAAATAATAAAAATTATATGATATAAAAATTAAATATGGGTTGCAAAATAAATATATATTATATAATTAATATAGAGAGAAATATATTTTAAAAAAAATATATTTATTATTTTATATATGCATTCATGAATCATGTATTTATTGTGAGCATAAGACCTCTATGACAATCGTGTTTTTATATAATAAAAAATGTTCTTCGCTATAAAAAAAAGTAACATATTTTTGAATTATAAAGAAAGAATACTTACATTTAATAAATTTTATTGTTTAAAATTTAATTTCTATTGTTTTTAAGGTTTATATAAAATTTATTTTTAGAATTACATAATAATATAATATATGTTTTTTTAATAACAACAAAAATATTGGTATTATTTCAAGAATGAAATATAGAAAAGTTATTGATTTATAAAAATTAATTGAAGTTAGGTAAAAATTTGCTTTATGTTCTTCCTAAAAATTAAAAACCATATTTCCCCTAATTTGACATTGTATATTCCACATCTCTGTATTATAACTTATATGAATAATATTCTGCTATAATTTGTAATATTAAATTTTTCTTTAACATAGTAAATATAATTTTATTTGGATACACTGCTATATATCGAAAATGCGTTTATTTCTTATATTAGATATTACTTATGTAATAAAATATATATCTTGTTTACAAATGTTTACAGAAGCAAATTTAACTATGATCAAAAATATATTTTAAAAATATTTCGTAATCATTATTTTTTTGGAAATGTATAGATAAGTTTTTAAAAATTCGTAATTGAATATGAAGATATATTTGTTTTTAGGGAATACATTTTTTTTTGGACAAAATATGTCAAATAATATAAAGGGATAATATATTTTCTTTAATCAAAAATATTAATATATTAATCGTATATAATTTATTATGAAAAAAATTTACATATGAGATATGTTTTAATATAAAGCACTAATGTTGCATAACATTTAGTAATTTTTTATATTTGGGAGTTTAATTATTCTGATTTCTTTGCAATACTGTATGAAGCGTATATTTCACATTGAACATGATTTGAATTATTATTATTATATTTTTTTTTTAGTATTATATTTGTTTATATTATTATATATTGTGTTAAGATATTAGTAAATTTTTATTCTGGCGTTTTAATGATAATACTTATAAATTCATTTTTAATATTCTATCTCTTTTCTCCACCTTGTAAAGTTAATCTAAACATAAAATGATGCATGCACATTTTTTTAATATTTTTAATTATGTGTCACTTCATCATGGTATATATAAGTTTTATGGAGGTAATTTTGGTTTATAATTTCTATATTAGATATTATATTTATTTATTTATTTTTCTATTTCCAAATAATATTTCATTATATGTTTTTTATTTGTAAGAATTAAATATTCTCGAAGATATAGAACCTAAATAATTCTGCTCTTATATTGATAATTAGGTATTATTTATAATTTTATTAGGAAAATTAAAAAAAAAAAATGGTAAAATATATTTTATTTACTTATAATAAGCAAGCTTCATAAAAAGTACATTGTAGTAGGATAGAATAATTATTTAATATAAAATATATTTAGACATATGAATATATAAAAATAATTAATAAAAAGATACGTGACAATTTTTCTTTATTTAATTCTTAATATAATTATAATTTTTTCCTTTTATTTATATAGTAAATAATTCACAAATTTCACTAGTAAGAGATATTATAACGATTAAATTAGGAATACATAATTAAATTTAAAGGATATTAATGTATAAAATGATAAATTAGCATATAAATTTTCAATAGGATTAAAAAAGCATTTGCACAAATCATATATTATTAATTTATATTTAAAGAATTATGCTTTTCTGCATATATTAGGGATTTACAATTTCATTCACGTTAATTTTTGCTTTTATATATTTTCTCTAGAATTTTCTAGTATATGAAAATGTTAACACATTTTTTCATTTTACCTTGATGTTGTTTTATACATTAAACGTTACAGAATAATTAATACATGATTAAGGATTTTCCTTTACATGTGTATTATAGGTGTTAATTATTTATATTAAGTAATTTCCACTTAAACTTTTTTGCGCATGCTTAGTAATATTTTTTAATTTTTATAAATGTATATATATCTTTATTTTTTACAATTCATTTAATGTAAATATAGCCTATATCGATTTATTTATATTGCAAGGTTATATGTCTAAGTATGTATATTATAATGTATTTCTACATTGTTGTACTGTTAAGAATTTACATTTATATATATAATAAACTTTGTATTTTTACGGGTAAATAATTTTTTTAACTGTGAATAACATTATATGACAAAACATATTACTATATAAATTAGAGTTTACTTATGGTTCCTAATTAAGTTGAGATTTAAGTAAATATACTATAATTATGGAAAATATATGAATTTCCGTATGTTTCATTTGCATGTTTCTACTTAATTTATTAAACTTAAAATTTTATACTCTTTCTCATGAAAAAAAAAATTATAAAAATAATATATTTTCTTAACTTTTTATAAGATTAACACATAAGTAATTATATATATGAATATTATAATATATAATATATAATATATAATATATAATATATAATATATTTTTTTTGGAATTGGTTTATCTTAATGAAATGCTTATAATTAATTTAATTGTTTGAATTTTTTTTTTGTTAAATATATAAGAGTTCTAAAATGTATTTAGTTTTATATCATTATAATCTAAATGAACTACTCAGAAAATGTAAAACTTTTAAGTAAAAGTATTTATTATATCATTTTATCTGTTATATTTAATTAATATGTACTATATTTTTATTCTCTCATAATGTTAAGTAATTTCCTAAGAATAAATCATTTCTTTTAGGAGTATATTAACTTATTTATTTTTTTATTGTGATGTTTTATTAAGGGGCATAATAGGTGAAAAAAATTTTATATTATTTGTTTAATATTTCGTTTTATAATTACATAGAGTCTATTAATTTTACATGAAAATAATAGATATAGTATAATGCACCGTGTATTCTTCAAGTGAGAATAAATGGTATGAACTCCTTAAATTACATTTAATTATATTTTATATATAGCTCTTCAGTAAGAATTACATTTACTTTTATCAGTTTTACTTTTTTGATATAAGATTATATGTGATCACATTTATGTCAATTTTAATTTATATGAAGTTTTATTTTACTATTATTATATATACATTTTGAGTATATATATACATAATAAAGTTGTCCCCATAAATTAAGTACCTTTTCAATTATGTCCTATTTTCACCAAATGTGATACTTCTAAAATAAATTTTATATGTGATTTCAATACATATATATTCAATGGTATCATTTTTTAATTATATTTTTATAATGGTGTTACATATTTCCATTTTAAATTATGATTTATAAATGTATACTACGGATTCTAGTTCTGGCTATTTTAACGATATTACTGATTATATGTATTATAGATTTTTCTTAATATTTATATAGTGTAAATAGATAAAACAGGAATGTAAACAAATATGTACAATTCGTTTACTAATTTTAGAAATTGCTCTCACAATATTCTTTAAATAATTGAAGTTTTTTTCTAAATTATACATACTCTTTAATGAATAACATGTTTTATAAACAAGAACACATGGAATTCATGTAAACATATAATTTTTTTCATAATTATACTTATTGTTCATATTGTACTTATCATTTCTTCATATATTCTTTATAAGTGTCTTAAATCCTGTTTGTATACTGTGTAAATAATTATTATACTAAAACCTCACCTAATATATTTTATAAAATTTAATGTTTTAGGGTATGGAAATGTCGATGCTTCTTTTTTATATTAATACATATATATTAAATTATATATTGTGTAGTGGATTAATGTTATCTATTATTTTTAGATTTAATTATTATTAAATTACGATTAGAAAATCATTAATATTTCTCTATTTATTTCTTTTATAATTAATTTACACTACGTGCTGTGTAGTTATTAGGAATCTCCAGTTGTATTATATAATATATTATATGCTCCACTATGTGACGATTCAGAAATACCTTCTAATGTCTCATAACATTCTTCATTACTTAAATCATTCCCAAATTTTATTTTTTTCCCTACTAGATTATTTAATATTGAACCAAAGGATGTAGTCTAGATGGCGAAATAAAATTAGTGAGTTGTAAAAAATTATTCATGTAAGTTATACATTTTTCGGTAGTATTAATTATGAAATTTACAAAATATTATATATCTTTTTTAATTGTATCTTTTATATTACTTTGTATAAAAGGAAAAAAGAGGATAATATTCCCGAAAGTGAAGTAACCGCTATTATGGAAGCGTTTCTACTTGAATTATGCTGCATTTCTCCTAGATCGCCTTCTAATGCTTCTCCTGTATTGCCTTCTTGGCATTTAATCTTGAGCTTTTTTATTGTGCTATCAAAATCATCAAATGATTTAAAACTGTAATATCCTAAAATATGAGAGTATTTGTTATCTGATGTTCTGTATATTTGTCCAAGTTCACTTATCTGCTGTTCAATATAATTCTGGATTTGTTTACAATTATCACTATTAATTTCCGGAATTCTATTTTTAATGTAATCAATATCTTCACACAAATCATCAATTTTCTTTATATTTTTTATATCATCTGAAGTTTCACTTAGTTTTGATTTTCTAGTGCACATATTTCCCCAAGTCGTAAAATGGGCTTCAGCTGCCTTATTAATATATTCTTCAATTAAATTATAAGAAACAAGGGGGTTTGTTTGTTTTTTTTCTTGAATCCTTTTTAATATAAAATCTAATATATGGTTCAAATCTCTACAACGTTTTTCAGAATTGCTATTAGACCAATCACCCATGTAATCATTTATATAGGTACCCAAATATTGAGGTAACCTTGTTGACCAAAATTCCAAATCTGTTGTTAATTTATCAACTTTCATATTTTTCTCAACATCCTCATAATGAATGCCATTTTCTAATTCATTTTTATATTTTTTGGAAGGAAGGTCTTTTAAAATTATAACCTTAGTATTAAATAGAAGAAAGAATAAAAGAATACATATATATTAAAGTATATTTTTCTTATAATGTAAAATAAATTTGAGTAGATGTAAATATTAGTTAAATTTCAATAAGTGAAAAATACCTTGGTCATTTTTGATAGTTCTTTTAATATTAAGATAAATTTGTTACATAAAATAAAAAGCAATCATAATATATATACTCTTATACAAAAATTAAAGACACAATATAATAGATAATATTATTATCATATAAGATTATTTGATTAAAACAAATTTGACTTAATTTTAATTTTTTTTCTTAGATTTATTATAATTCTCTTATTTTACAAGATAAAACTAATATATTTACTATGAAATGGATAAGAATTATTTGTAATTATGAATTATAAATATAATTATATATAAAACAATATTATGTTTCACATTTTACATAAGAGAGAGAAACGGTACTAGTAAGTATATATTTAAATTTTGCATATGCTAAAAGTTTTATTTTGTTTTTTACTATATCTATTTTAAACGTTAAAATATTTATATTTAAAAATTTTTATTTGTTAATAGAATCTCCGTTTTTTTAATGTTAAATATTTATTTTTATATAAACGTTCAAAAATATATATTTTTTAGAAAATGCATAATACTGTGCTCTCTAAATTATACATTAAATATTATTATATATATACATATGATTATACAATGATCTAAAATATATTATTAAACAATAAGAATCAAAATAATATGATACATAAGATAAATATACTCTGTTTACCTATGTATATAACATTTATGTAAATCTTTATTAAATATTTGATGTATTCTTATCAAAAATGTGTTAGAATAGTTACCTTATTTAGCTTTCTATATCTATTTTGTGGAGGTACTTGTGTTACTTTAATCTTACGTCTTATTTACTTTATTATATAATTACTGTGAATATTTTTTATAGTTCAGAGCACATGTTTATATATAATGTTATCGAAAAAATAATGCAAATTTTATTAAAAATATTTTAAACAATCACAGAATAAAATTTATTTAATTGAATAATATATAAAATATTATAAAATTTGCACATAAATATAATATTTGTGAAAATATATTTTGTTATATAGTAATTATATTTAATACTTCCTTTTTGTAAAGAAAATAAAATTATGATTATATTATTTCGAAATCTAAATCAGTATAATGATTCATATATATATTTATGTGTGTATTTATGTTTGTACTTTCATATTTATCTTTTATTTATTCAAATGTGTTTTCGCTATATTCTAATCATTGCATAATTAAATTTATGCATGTTACCAACTGGAGGAATTTATTCTTTTAGGCAATAAGTATATTTTTATACATGTTTAACTAAATTGAATATACATACAAATTAGCATACGTTTAAGTGATAAATATTTAATGAAAAGGAATATTTTAACATTTATTTACTTTTTTCTTTTACATAATTATTAGTACGTTAAAGAAAGCGTGAACGCTATATCTAGGACAACAAAATAAAATTGGTTATAATATTAATTTTAATGTTAATTTTTGGCGTACAGTGATATAAAAATCCCTTTTACTTATTATGAGACATAGATGTTGTATATTAAATGAATGCTACTTATTTAATATTTCAAATTAATTATAAATCTAAATAGATTTTTCATTTAAGCGTATGTGTTTTGCAACAATGTATACAAGAAAATTTTTAATGACATATAATAATTTTCTTTATTGCTTTTTCTCTATTTAAACATATATAAATATATTATTGGCTAATTGCATGTAAATTTATATATCTATTTTTTTATTTTTACTGAGTACTTTCACTATGATTTAATACCACTTAAATGTTAATAATTTATATACGGCTATCAATATCCTATTTATTGTACTTACATTTACTTTATTAATTTTTCATCTATTTTATATTCTTCTTTCCCCATAAATTTTTTTTTCTATTGATGTTGTCTTACATTTTTAAGTGTACTTCTCAATTATTCTTGCAAAGCATTTACTTATTTATATAGTAAAATTTAAGAATACATTTGGTATTCTCTCTAGTGGATATTATTTTGTCAAAAAATTAGTTGCTTCTGTATGTAACTAATTAGATACTACGGATATACAAACTAACTATTTCCATTACAATATAATTCGTGTACTATATCACATGAACATGTGAGAATTCATGATGGATGATATGCTATTTGATAGGCATCGCTATATAAGCTTTCATCTTCTTTATTTAATTCACGTATCATCAAATTTTGTGCATCTTCATCTAGGTTAACTTTAATTTTTGTTTTTAGTACTTTAGAACGTATCACGTTTCCAAATGTAGTAAACTAATATCAAGTATAAAAATGTAAAATAACAATTGTATATTTATATTATAATTATGTAATTTTAATGACTATAAGCTATTTCTATGCCATTGAAATATATATATTTTTGAGTAAATTTTGTATTTACTTTATACAAGTACAAAAAAGTGGATAATATTCCCAAAAATGAAAAGCCAATGCCAAGTTTAGTGTAATAATCCGTATTATTGGTCATTGCATCTTCATGCGTATCATTCTGCTCCTCTCGAGTTGATGATGGCTCTGAATGGGAAATGCCTCCTTCATGTGATCCACGCATGGATCGATATCTTTCTTCTGGTGAGGAAGCTACTGTTATTCCCTTGGTTTCATCACATTCTAATTTATTCATAAATCTATCACTGGAACAAAAGTAATTTAAATTCATGCTATTAGGACATTTACCAGAAGAACCATTACAACATTCTTTATTATACTTTTCGTGTAATCCTTTAATATAAGGAAAATAGTTTGAATATAATTTACAAAAGTTTCCATGCGAATTAATTCTTTCATTAATATCATCATAATTTCTAATATAATCATGCAAATCTTTCCATTCTTTCCATAAATTAATATCAACCTCACTTTTATAATCAAAACGACAAATGTTATTTTGTGATTCTGCCATAATAGCATGTTCTACTTTAAGGAAACCTAGAAGAATAGACTTTATTAAACGATTATCTGTCCACTGAGTTTCCAACTTTTTTCTAACATGATCAGTTATCCAAAAGTTAATATATCTACAACGTTCTTCATTTTCCGTTTCTACTCTCAATATTTCATGTAAATGTATTAAATTTCTTGCATACATGTAACATACTTCAAGAATACCAGGGTATATATTAGCAAGATATTGCACTCGCTGACAATAACTAACATAATTATCCTTATCTTCACATGTTTCATTTAATTTTTTATATAGTTTATATTTGGATAAGTTTTTTAAAATTTCTTCCTAAGCAAAAAACAGAAAAATATTAATTAGGTGAATATATAAATATCCTCTTTTTGAAATTTTATTTTGTAGTGATTGTTTAATATCACATAGTTTAACAATACATGAACATATTATGTTTGTAATAAATAATATATTACTACACTTTCCATTTAAAAAAAGAGATTTCATTATTGGATGTAATAAATTCTGTAAAATTATCAAATGTTTTAGATAATAGATTTTTATATATGAAAAAAATTAATGAGAGGGTTGTGAACACATGCTGGTAGAGTTTTTAGAAATATTTAAATTTATCTACATAATTTTTTGGTAATTAATAAACTAATTTTTTCATAGAAATAATAGTGAAAGCTTTATTAATTTATAACAAAGTTTTTATTATCATAAAAAAAAAAATAATATATCTTCGTATACTAGTTAACAAAACATATAAAAAGGAATATATCATTGAAAGATATTCATTTATATACATATAAAAAGTCATTATTATTGCGTTTTAAATAAGAAATTAACTTTAATGTATGCGTATAATAGATATTTTGTGTTGTTTTATATGTTCATATTTTTAGCTTATATTTTTCATATATATTTCACAAAAGAGTATAAAATTCAATAATAAAGGTTATTTTTACCATAAGAATTGTGATAATTTTATATATGCAAAATATATAAATTAAATATAATTAATTTTATTCTTTAAGAACTTTTATTATTTTTCTAAATGTTTTAAGTTTAATAATAATATATTATTATATAAATTAATATCACTTTAAAAAGTAAATTCATATTATATAAAAATAATATTCACTCTTTTGATAACTAAATGATATGTTGTTTTTAAATAAAAGTACATAATTAAATATTTATGTGAAGGATTAAAACAATTTTTAAAAAGATAGTTCCTCCAATATTTTTTTACTTCTTGTATATCTCACTATTCTACCTTTTTTTGTATATTTTAATCGTTAAATCGTTAAATAGTATTTATTAGTTATTCTAATGATCATACAAAGAACAGTAATATTACTTATATGATCACTTATCTGCATTCATTTTGTTAAATACATAAAAATATAATATAGTAAAAATTAATTAATTAAACATTAATGGATTCTGTGGGTAATGTCATAACGAAATAAAGGTAAATTTTTTAATATAATAAAGAAAAAATTTGCGATTAAGATAGTTTTTATTTAATGATAATTTTCTTGTTTCATTAAGAATGCGGGAAATTAATATAAGCTATTATATAATATGTTATTATGTAACATAATAAAATAAGTACACTGCATGTGTTATATATATACAAATAAAGTTATTAATGGAGATTCATTTTTTATACGAATTCCGAAATGTGTAATACATAGTTTGTCTCATTTAAGGGTGAATTTTCCTAAAATTTGTATGTAGTTTACATTTACAATATATTAATCATATGCTTGCTCATTAAATATATTACACGTATTTTTCTATATTATACATTTAATTTTTTAATTAATAAATGAAATAACTTTTTCGTTTATGTAAAAATGATTAAGATATAAAATTATTCTGATATATTATTTTTATTATGTATGTAACATTTACAATAATATATATTATTTTATCTTTGTTTATTATGTACATGAAAAGAGAAAATATTTGTGAGATATACAAAATCATTTATTTTATATGTTATAAATTATAATACTCAGCATAATATGTTTTAGTTTTACATATTATATTATTTTATATTAATTAATAGATGAAATTGTATTAATTATAAATATTTTGCTAAATACAAATAAAGAAACATGGGTATTATGATTTGTTTCATAATACATACTCTACATTTTCTTGACATTTCAGCTTTTTTTGACAAATGAATGTACTGATAAATGATATGATTCATATGTAAGTATATATTAGTTATATATTATATTCAGAAAGGAGAAAATATAGGGGAATATATACTTATAATGGATTAATATATTTGTGAATATAATAATATTTTTACTAATTTTATTTATTAAAATGATATAGTGATTCAATAAATATATTAAAAATTCATATATGCATATAAAATTTTAGTACACATTCTTGTTATAGATACACATAAAAGGGAATATATATATTTTGATTTTTCTTAAATCATTAAGACGTAATTTTTAACTTTTATTTATTGTAGTTTAAATATAAAAATAGATAGCTACTTATATAAAGCGTATTTAGAAAATAATATTAAAAGTTTTTATTGAAAATATAGTACATGAAATATATTAAATAAATATACAATAATGTTTACATATTTTAACTAGTTACGTTTTATATACCTATTTTATGTAAACGAAGCTTATATTCTTTTATGAAGTTGATTATTTTAGTAGCTGTTTATATGAAAAAATATAACAAAAACAAAACAAGTAAATTAACTTCGATTGTTCTAAAATTATGAAATGTTGAAAAATATAATTTTAATTACGTTGAAAAAAAATAAATTTCTTTAGAAAAATTAATTGAAAAAAAAAATTATCATATTGTGTATTATAGGAAAACAAAATAATATTCAAGTACATGGAACGTTGATTATGTAACACCCTTTTTTGAATATATTATTTAATTTTGATTAATATTTTTGTTTTATTTTGAGCATAATTATGACATATGCTTAAATTACATTTAATATTTTATATTTTATCTGATGTGATTTATATATACTTGATTAACATAATTTTTATAATAATAATTTTAAAATATTTTTTTCTTATATATCTAAAATCGTAAAATATACTAAAAGAATTCAACTAATTTTCAAGTATAATTATTCATTTTAAATATGTTTACATTTTTTAATTTCCTCAATGATTTTATAATATTCTAAATATTGTGCCACTTCCTTTGGTTTTATTTATGTTACGTTATGTTAAAAATAATTCGATATTAACACAGACAAGTTTCAATACAGTCAACAACCATGACTTAACATGTTTATTATTATAACTTCTTATATAAAATTGTCAGTATATTTTCTTCATATATTGTATATATTTGATTGATTACTAGTTATATTATTCTCACGTACAAATACCTATTTTCACATATTTATTTTAGATGTGGATTAAATATTTATTTTTTGTGCTAATCATTCAATTTATATTCCTCTCTGTTAGTATAATTGAATATATCTTACTATTATATTATTTCACTAACATTTATCGCTTCCTATTTTTTATATATGAAAAAAATACATCCTAATTTTCTATATTTCTTTTATAAAAACTTAATGCATTTATGGAGCATTTAGGTGATTAACATTTCCATTTAGTTTGCTTTGTTATTTAATTGTATTTTTCCTTCATGATCATCTTCATTGGTTTTTTATTACAAATTACAGTTTTCTTAAAATTATTATATGTACATATTATACTTATATTTACGGTTAATGTTTACATATATCAATATAATTGTAACTTTGATGAAGTTTTGTTCTGATTATCATCCGTTATTTTGATTAAAAATATGTTATATACTATTTTGAAATAAACTTTGTCATGAAGAATGATATGCTATATATTGTGGCCTTCTTATGAAATTTTCATTTTCTGATTCTGATATATGGTTCAATAATATGTTACTTGAAATTTCTTTTGGATTGTGTAGAAAATTTTTTGTCTTCATTATGGACTTATGCAGCCAGGGTCCAAAGGGCGTTAACTAATATTAAAAAGAACAAGAAAATAACTTATAGAGAATTTATTTTATGCATATATAACTATGACTAATAAAAAATATTTATAATATAAGTAGAATTTATATTTTTAAATGGAATTCGATTTTACTTTATATAAAATGGGGAAAATAACAAATAAAGATACAAGGATCGAGATACCCGTCATAGATATACCTATAAATTGATTTTCAGAATGTCCGAGATCTTGACCGTTGTGTAATTCACCACCGTCAGAGTTATGATTGGAAGAGTGTTGTGGTAATAGAAAGACCTGCGAACATTCCGATTCCGTTTCATCCGTTGAATGAGATCCTTTGTCGTTGCATTGTAATTTGCATAAAGTATCAATGTTATATATTTTTTTACATTCATCAAGTTCATTAGAATACTCGTTTGATTTTTTTTCACCATTACTATTCGCATCATTATATAAACCGATAATATTATTAAGTGTTGTTTTGTAATTACTCTTGCATATTTCATCATTTATACTACTTTTTTTTTGTGCCATATCATAGTTCCCTATGTAATCATAAAATAATTTTATTCCTTTAATTTTTTCCAATTCAAAAATATCAAAATTGCAAGTATCGGAAGTTCCCATTATAATTTGAAAGTTATCTTTGTTTTTCACTGCCTTTAGGATTTCGGTAATATTATCTTTATCAAAATTGTTTAAAACTATTTTATCATAAAGCCAATATTTTAAATAATTACAAAATTTTAATGGATATTTAAAATATGTTGCAAATTCCTCATTTCCCAATTCATATTTTGTTTTATTACCATTAAGTTTATAATAAAGTTTTTTAACATCATTATGATCTTCGTATTTTCCATGTTCTATTGCACAAAAATCTTGATTATTATCTGAAGAACACGTGTCATCAAATTTACTGTAAATATCTTTTAGTATTCCATTTTTTGCTATAGTATGCTGAAAATAAAATGAAAAATTAAAAAATTTGTATAAACAACCAATATTATTATGAATGAAATCATTTTAAGTGTGTTTCATGAAAAAATAATATTAGAAATAAAACACTTATGTAGTTATATTAGTATAGTATATCAAATAAACCTGTTTTACTGATTCCCAAAATTCCGAATATTCTGCATTTGGAGACATTGTAATTTTGTAATGTCATATTTAATATTAAAAATATAATTTTAATTTTGTCTGTTTATATTTATTTTAGAGTTTTTTTTTATTAGTGTATTGTTTAGAGGTAATTGTAATATAATTAATATGGGATTTGATACTTAAATTTTTTATATATAAATTTAAATTATTACGTTCATACAACCAAACTACATGGTTTTCTTTAAAAGTTAATATAATGTATATATTAATATAATGAATAAATGAACGAGGATACGAAATATAAGAATTTATAAATTTAAGGCAAAGATATTTAAAATGTATATTTGAAATGGAAAAGTAAATACTTCAAGAAACTATAAAAATGAATTTCTTTTTTCATTCTATCAAAGATTAATTTTAATGTTAATTTAAATATTTATGAAACTATCTATTTATCATCGCTAAACTAAATTAGGTAATAATTCTATCCACTTTAACCTATAAAATGAATAGGAATTTATTTTAATTTTTTATCAAATAATATCACATACAATATACAATATACAATATTCCAATTGATTATTCATATATATGCAAAAATAATTATACGTATATAATAAAATAAATGAAATGAAAATATCTTAGAAAAAGGTCAAAAACAATTTTTGAAATTAAAATACATGCTAATAAAAGGCTAGGATCTATAATGTAAAAAGGATATATAAACGAATAATAAATTGAACTTTAATTAGGTAATAAGTGCAATTTATATTATTTTCACAAAATAAATGTACAAAATTTATTTTATACTTTATTTAGATTACAATAACTATTTGAAAGTTGTAATTTGTTTATTATTAATAATATTCTCTTTATTTTGAGTGTATACAGTATTCTCACAATACACATATTTTATATATCTTTTTTTTAGAAAAATGCTTTTTTATATATATTATATTATATAAACGGACGCATGCTTATTGCTCCATCATGATATAATATTATTGAACATGATAATATAATGTATATTCATAACATTTGTATTATCAGGTAATTTTTAATATAGGATTCATGTTAATTTTATCTTATGCTTTTACTAGTTGTAATAGATTTTTTAGGAAATACAGTGCTCAATTAAAATGAAATTTTTTAAAAAATAAAGCTGTTTCCCTTTTTTTAATTTAATATTAAATGAAAATGTTATTTATTTTGAGATATATACTTAATGCTTTTATATTATTGAAGAATATATGATATTTTGTTTAAACAAATTTTTTAATATTGCTTTTAGCTAAAATCCATAGTATAAATAAATATGTATAAATTTTGTATATATTTTAATTTCTTTGTTTGGTAATATATAACAACGATATTCATTTTATCTGAAATATTACGAACATGTTTTGTTGTATGTATAAAAAATAAAAATTGAATTATTAATATGTATATTATATACAATGATAATTATATTTTTCTATAGTTAATAAAATAATTATATATTTGTACTAAATTAAGTTCATTTCATTTTCAATGCTTACCTATTATATTTATTGTAAAAAAAAATTACTATTATTTTCTACTTAAAAATAATTATTATATAAATTAAATATGAAAATAATGTTTAAACGCTTTTGTGTTCTATAATTTCTCTATAGTAGTGAAGAAGTAAATGCACGAAAAACATTATGAAGTATTATGTTAACAGAATGTATAATTACGTTAAAATGATATTATATAACATAATTACATATTTTAACTATGCTGCATTAACGTAATTTATCATAATTCTAAAAATACACAATACATAGCTATAATAATATTATTTAGATTTTACTGGGAACCTACGAAGAAAAATTATTTTGTTTTCCCTCAGTCCTTATCTTTAATAAGAAAAATATACATTGAAATTGTTTTATTTATATTCTGTTTCGAAATTTATATATGTTTAAATTAGTTTTTTATAACACTTTATGTGCACGCGTAACCTGTTATGAAGTAACATAAATATAGGTACATATCTAGTAGGAAATATTCTGGTTATTATTTTATATTCATGGAGTATAGTTTTCGATATAATATTTATAGTACATTTTGAATATATTTGCAATTAATTTAATAAAGTAATTTATTGCGTTTCCTTGAAAAAAAAAGTATAGCAGTTTTTATATTCATTTTTTATTATTTTGTTTATTATAAATTACGTTGTAATTATAATATCTCTTAATTTTTTTTTTATAGTAGGCTTATAATTTTAATATTTTAAAAAAGCACATTACTCTTGCAAATTAATCTTTTTGTCTTATTATATTTAAGAATTGTTTAAAGAATAATATTGCATGTTATAATCATTGTTTTCAAAATGTTTATGATCATATTCGGAAGTAGGTAGTGTAAAATTATGTGATTCTGTATCCATGTTATCAAACAATGAGTTATGATTTTGCATTCGTGTGCGAAATAGGGATCCCAAATAAGTATGCTAATGTAAAAATATTACATGAAATTATCATATAATTCACTTTTTATGTAAATTATTACTATAATATAATAAGTAAATTATTATAAATATTTATATTATAAATTTAAATTCTTTCTAACCTTATATAAATACAGTAAAAAGGCAGATACTCCCACAGTTGTACCAATTACTGAAGATGCCGAGATAATAGTACTTTTATGAAAATAAGTAGGTTCATCACCTAAATACCACCTATTTTTTCTTTCCTTATATAGTAGTTTAAATGGATTTTCCAATGATATAATTTCTAATGGACATCTTGCCTTTTCTTCTCCATTAAACTGATAATCTATATCTTCTGTTGAAAGGGTTAGATGTAAATCATCTAACATATAATTATTTTGGAATTCCTTTAATTCATTACAAAAAGGATCTTCTTTTCCTTTTCTGGAACAATTACGGGTGCTATCATAATATTCTTTTAATCCTTTTCCCATGTAATTCAAGTATTTACATTCTATAGATTTTTCCTTGTGGAACTTATGAAGATTGCTATAATAAATTAATGCAAAAGTATATATTTTTCTTAGTTTTATCATATCATTCCAATCCAATGCATAAAATGTACAAGGAAATGACTTCTGGCATCGTGATTTTTTCTCTAAACGATCTTTAATATCTTGAAAAATTTTAATATTCCTAGATTCCAAAAGGTATTTATTTTCTATTTTTTCATATATCCAATTTTTCAGATATATACAATACATTTGACCATCTTTCGGAAATTCATCAAAAGTAACATTGTCCCAATCGTTAAGTATTCCTATAATTTTGTATATATTATTGCATACAGCTGTTCTAAATTCTTCATATAAAGCAGTAAATGATAACTCTTCTTTTATTTGTTCGCAGTATGTTTTAGCATGGCCTATTAATGTAGGTTCTTTATTAAATTCATTGTAAATTTTTTCAAATTTTGAATTTTCAAGGAAATTGTTCTGTGAAAATAGAGAACAATTTACATAAATATATTTATTTATTCGCGTAATATGTATGAACTTTTTATTGAATTTTAGCATTTATATTGTATTTAAATAATATTATGTAATTATTCCATCTAAAAAAAATGAAAAAATACTGTTTTCTTAAAATCTTCATAGTTAAATTTATCACTATCAGAAGACAAGTCTATTTATTTAAAAAATAAAATTTGTAATGATTTGAATATACGTAAAATAAAAGATATATCATATAGTTTATTCTAAATTATATATTGTCATATGTTAGTTTCATTAGTGAAAATATTTATTAGGAGCTTTTTTAATTAACCTTTGGTATGCATTTTTATATTACTATTTGTGCAACGTAGAAAAATTTTTTAAGTGAAAATAAATCAAAAAGATATCTAAAATGTAATAGAATAAATAAAAGTATAATCTTTCCTGGAAAAGAAATAGTTTTGAAATGTATATTCTACATATATATACATGATTTTTTAAATATTCCAGATAAAATAACTTAATAATATTAGTATGGAAACAGTGAAGAAAGAAACTTCTATTGCGATATCAATCTGAATTTCATCATATTAAAATTTTTACTTATATTTAAGGAGAATACATCCAAGGATGATAAATCTTTATATTTAAATAGTTTTTCTTTAGCATAAATAGTTATAATTAAATAATTTCAATGATGATATTTGCTTTCATTTCATTATATAAGAATACATACGTTTATAGTTTTATTAACGATATATTAGAAAAATTAGAATTTAACAAAATAAAGGTAAAATTTTGTTAACGTATAGTTATAGCATATAACGGTAAATAACACTTTATTAGTTCAAAAATATTTTTCATTACAAAATTATATTAGTTTAATATTTTTTTTTAAATAATGTGTGAAATTCTGCAATTATTATATTGTCACTTCATTTCTGGAAATTCATAAATTCAGGAAAGTTAATATTTTAGTTCATGTTTGCATCATAGTAAAATCGACAATATGTATGTAATATTTATTTTCGATAGAGTTATATATATATAAATAATAGGTAGGTATACGTAAAGCAATATGCTTGTAATGTTGAAGTGCAAAAATTCTTTGTAATGATAATAAAACTATCTTTATATGTTTAAAAAAAATTCAATGAAATTTATTTTCAGTATTAACATAATATATAAATTCAAATTTAACTGAAATAACGAAAATAAAATATGTTTAATGTATGCATAATACGGAATGAACATATAATATATTATTTATTGTATATTTTAAAATAATAATGAAATATATATGAACTTCTTATTAATTTATTAAATATTACTTACAATAATTTGGGATTTATATAAAATGAATGGATTCTACAGGGTGATCCTTATTTTTTATAAAAGGTAATATAATTGAAAGAAAGGATATGTGCTTATTATAGATGAATAATTTTCAATAGGTTTTATTTATGCGTGAATATAAAATAATATATTTCACACAAAATTAAAGAATTATTTTACAATATTTATTTAATATTAACCATAAATTTGAATTGCATTGTTTTTTAAGAATATTTAACATTATGTATTATATATTTTGAGGATATTATGGATTAATGGAATAAAAAAAAGGGAAATTATTTATATTATTAATACACTTATTAAAAAAATATAATATATTATTATATTTATGGATATTAATACTATATTTTTTTTATTTTCATTGGATACTATTTTTATTATTTAAATTAACATGCCATATTTCACTTATTATTACATATGTATCTTGTTCATATGAAGATAATGAAAGTGATTTTATAAAATTTTTTTTAATTCATTTGAAATATTTCCCAAATCATGTATTCGACGTTGATCTTGTCATATGAAGGCTAACTAAATCATTATCATTTAGCTGAATTTTATTAGAAATAAAGTTCATTTGATTCATTATTACAATAATTATTCTTTTTATTAGGAATATCAGATTTTTACAGGATATTTATAATTGTACTATACAAGGTCGATCTGTAATTATTTGAAGGATAAGTTTTTTAATTTTTTAAAAATGTGTGGTATATTTTATTGAAATATATATTCGAAAAGTGAAGAAAATAATATATCATATAACATATTGGTCACTATATAATAATTAATGAATAAAATTTTTTTTTAAAATATATGATATATATAAATGAACATTTTCTCCAAAGAGTATTATTTTTTCATATTTAAAGATTTAATGTTTTACTAACCAATATTTAAAAGATTAATAACTCATCTTGTAAAGTTAATTTAAGACCATTCACCAATGTTAGATATATCAATAATAAATTTTTATTTATGCTTAGTTTTTTCAAAAGTATAACAAAAGTTTATATATTCATCTAGAGAATTTTATATATATTTTTAAGTTTATTTTATATTTAATTTTACGCTTACTGTTTTTGTGTATCCCATAGAAAACCATATAATACTTACAATTCATACATGCATATTTTTTTTATTAGCATGCCGTAAATTTAACATATAGAACATTTATGAAAACAGGTAAAATATTATAAAAAAGATAAGATATGGATTTACTTTACTAATGTTCTACAATGCTTTTATGCACAGAATTTTATTTAGAATTTTCTGCTTTTTCCTTGTATCAACTATTAGGTATAGTTTTTTTCAAATAATTACTCCATATTATAAATTTATTATTCTTGTAATATTTACTTATATTATATTAAATAATATGGTAAAAAAATAAAATAAAATATTTGTATGCTTATAAGTTTGATATAAAACATACCTATTTAATGTATATTATAATTGTTGGAATTCCAGGAATTACACTTATTTATTATTGATGATATTTCATTAACTATTTCTGTAATTTTCATTATTTCTTTTGCATTGTTATATATAATATTAATAAAATCTTCTATTCTTATTTGATTATATATGTTGGAATATATCTTACATTTTTTATTGTAATATCAGGTAAATTCCTATTGCTGTGCGCGTCTGTTGTACTTTTGGATTAGATAATTTTCCTTTTTTCAATTATAAATTATTATATTTTTTGTCTACAAATAACTAATTTTTAATTTTATGTGCCTATTAAAATAAATATATTTATATTTTTCCTATTACATTAATAATAAACATATTATACCCATGCATATATATGCAACGTTTAGTTTTTGCGTACCTTGATTATTTTCATTTATAATAATTATTATCTTATAATTCCATATTAGAATTTAAAATATCTATCTAATACAATTTAAATGTCCTATTCATTTTCGTTATATGTAATGTCATTAATTATTAGTATTTCATAACATTACGCTTATTCATCGCGTTCTTTATAGAAAATAATGTCTCTTCATTTTTATATTTAAGTTAACAATTGTTAAAAGTTTAAACAATAAAAGCCCATTTACTTCTTTATGTATGACATTTAAAAGTTTAATTATATATATACTAAATAAAGGATCGAATATTCGTAAGATATTTCTAATTTATAACATAAATTTATTTATCTTCTGTTTTTATTATAATTCGTCTATTCGTTATAATTCTATATAATGCTATAACATAATTAACAATTATTTCATTATTTAGTGTTCTCTAAGTGTTCTTTAAATTTTATTTATTTTACATACACAAAAATTATCTATATTTATATATATTTTTTTTTGTATCTAAACTTGGGAAATGATCATAGATTCATATTAATCCTGATTACATATATATATATATATATATATATATATATATATATATATATATATATATATATATATATATTATAGTATATTACTGTGTTATATCTTTATCAGAACAATTTTTATGTTTTATTGTTCTTTGTTTATTTTATATTTTGAGAAAATTATAATTATGTTCTTATTTATAGTAACCTTGATATTACTTCTAAAGCTTACACGTATTACATGATATTTCAGTATAAAGAATTTCAGGAGGGATGATAACCCATATTGTGTCTATTACCATGAAAATTTTCATTCCTATAAGTATATTCATCTTGTAACAATTCATGATCTTCTTCATCAATTTCTTCACGTAGAATATTATTCTTCCTTAGCAAGTGAGAATGTACCCAGGGTCCTAATGGGGTAAACTAATACGAAAAAAAAAAACACACATTATATATAATTTATATTATATATTTTATTAATAAATTACGAAAAATTAATAAAAGAATATTAATTATATTAAGGCGAAAAATTCCTATTTTATTAATTTGTATTTACCTTATACAAAATGAACAAAGTCAATAATATGCCAAAAACTGGGAATGTAATTACCATAGGGTCAATGGGAGAAGATTTAGGTGTAAGCGCTGGCTCTAACTGAAATTCACTTCCTGGTAGAACATTCGTTCTTGAGGAATATCCCGTTTGAAATGTTTGTGCTTGTAGACCATTAAAAGAACCTGGAACACCTAGTGCTCCACGATATTCTTCTTTTGCAACAATTTCAGGTTCTACTTCGCGACACACGAAATCTAGAAAAGTTTGCATCTTGTATGTAATGAACATTTTATTAAATATTTTACAATACGGTGAGAGATCATTTTCGCATTTAGTTTTCTGGGATTTAAAATGCTGCACGCTTTCTTTAATGTATTCATCATATTTTTTACTACATTTAAAATAATTATTTTTCGTTTTAGTTTCTAGGTCATGGTAATTTTGGGAATAGTCATAAACTTTTTTCAAATTGTTGAATTCTTCTTCATTAATTTCAAAAAAATCATCATCATAATCTTTATTACTGTCAAATTTCACTTTAACTGAATTCAGTATACCCATAGCCTTATAAAAATTTGATAAAATTTTTAAATTTTCTAATATCTTAACACCAGTCCAATAAAATAAATAATTCCACCGTTCTTCATATTGTAACATATTATTTCGCATATAAGAAACATAGCAAAAAGCTATTTTCAAATGATCAGAAATCTGAGTAATACCTTCATGTGTATTTAACTGTATCATAATTGCTCTCCAGTATTGACTGTCATTGTAACTGCAGATATCTACCTTTTTTTCTAAATTGTAATAAAATAAATTTGATGGAAGCATATTATAATCGGCATCCTGAAATATATTAAAAAGAAATGTATGATGTTTTATAAATAATAATAGTTATCGAAAACTACAATATAATATTTTACGAAAAATGGTAAAATAAAATAAATATATGTACTGAAAATTATTATAAAATGTATGACTACTTTATCCCCCATTATCAAATATTTAATAAAGTTTTTAATAATGTTTAATGGATACAATAACAACTCTTTCTAAATGAGACACAATTTCTGAAAAATTACAAAGGAATGTAAATTACTATATATTGTGTTATTATGTCTGAGATATAAAAGAGAAAAAATGTGTTTAATACTTTCATTCCTTTATTATTTTAAACTAAGTATAAATAATGATAAAGCAAATAGTTTTTTCATAATTAATATTCATAATGAAAGAACAAAATGACAAAATAAGAAATGCATAATACAAGTATTATTCATTTTATTGCAATAAACATGTAATATATTAAATATATAAATATATATTTCATAAATATTATGATATCTATTTCAGTAAGATTTATTTTTTTATTATATATATACTTAATTCAAATAAAATAATATATCTCTCTAAATTACTGATTAACTAGAAAATTTATTATTTATTAAAAATCCTTATTAATAAGAATTAGGTTCGTATATTCTGTATACGATGATGATTCATTGGTACAAATTTTTATTGTTAATTGTATATTTTTGGAATTATTAATTTAATGCTTTTTAATGAAAATTTTATTTTAGAAAATTCCTCGATATTTTATAATACAGTAATTATTTAAGTAAACAAATGCTACTTTTAAATAGATATTGAATAATTTAATTTTATTTCATGTGTATAAAATATAACTATGTATTATTTTTATCTATAATTTTAAGGAATATAATAATTTTTTTTTTTTTTAATACATTTAGTATATTTCATGAGGAACTATACATCCTCTCAATTCAATATTTTTATTTTTTCTAATTAACTGATATATTTCTAAAATTTCTTTACTTAATAACATTTTTATTGATATAAATACGAAAAATTAGTGAGAAGCTATATAATTTATTAATTAAATTTTCTTTATATATTATATGGAAAATGAAAATAAAAAATGTAATTATAAGAATAATTGTGAATAATAGTAAAATGTTTAGAGCACTAATATATTAAATAGAATAATATGATTATGTAAATTCAATTCCACTAGTATTTTTATTTGATTTTATTTCCTTTTTATTTAGAAGGATAGAATGTAGGAAACGTAAAATCATGTTTAATAAATGTATATAGCAATGCTAATATTTTATTAATATAATATGATAAAACAATAATTTAATTAAAAATATGTTAAAAATAATTTTTAAATATTATAGAAGTATCATTTTTTTGAAACATTTTTATTTATTATAGATTAAAATTTTTTTTTATATATAACATCCTGAATTAATTTACTAAAAACTGTATGGTGTTATAAATGAAACATTGGAAAAAAATTAAATTGTATTAATTACAACAATAGTATATGTTCTTGAGTATATATATATATAGACTTAAATATATTACAGAAATATATTATTCTATTATTATTTTATTTTATTTGTTTTGTTTTTTACTTATGTATAATTATTCTACCATAAGATAGTTTATATTAACATTTCGAGTTTAATAAGTATTGCTAACTAAAGTTTATAATATTACAAAAAGGATTACTAAATAATTAAGAATTTACATATTTAGTTGCCATTATGTAAATTATTATTCATTTAATTAGATGCATATCTTTATGCGTTAATAAACATTAAGATCCATTGCATTACACAGATCCTTATATTTTTTTATGAAGTATTATTATATATTAATACTTTTTTATATTTTAATATCTATTAATGATAATGTACTTTTTCAATTTAGAATTATTTATTAATTATTACAAAAGAAAATAATTACAATTTTTAAAGTAATTAATTTATTGTATAATATAAATTATAATAAATCATATTAGTGCATGCATGCAAATGAAATTTGTTGTTATCACGGTGTTTTCCGCATTTCATGATTAGTGATACACTTTCATTTTTTCTTAATAAATGCTATATGAAGTTAAATATATTAAGAATATAAAATTATACGTGCAATTTTGGGTTTATTTTAATATATTTTAAAATATTATATAATACAAGAACTTTGTTTATGTTGCAAAATTGCATGCATATCATTAAACGTATAATTAAAAAAAAAAAATGTGTTTATATTTCTAAGGAACACGAAAGAAGTAGATAATTTAATTCTTTATTATAATGTAACTTCTCTTTCACTCACATTTATTTTATGTTCAATTAATATGAATCTATAGGATTAATTTTTTTTTATCTTAATGCAGAATTATACATTAGGTATATTAGCATTAATAAATGACTATTTCAATAATATATTTTTTATGGTGATTTTTTTCTTTGAGTTATGATAATGAATATGAATAAGCGTAAAATATCATATATTATAGGCATATATTAATACATATATTAAAAATATATTAAAAATATATAATCCAATTTTTTTATTTCATTGCAATGCAAGCTGGTAATACTTAATTATGAATTATTTTTATATAACAATTATATATGGATGCAAACACTAGATTAACATTTTTATAATTTACCCTATATTTCAAAATTCATTTCTTTTGTGAATATGTGCATTATTTAACAGTAATGATAATTATATTATAAAAGTTTTCTTTTTTTTTTCTATATAATGTTATTAATGTATTAAATAATAAGAAATTTTAATAAATATGTATTAATAGCCATTTTTAAATATTGTAAGTTTTTTTTTAAATTAATATCATTTATTAATAATTCTATATACGCTATTAAATTACCTAATAAAATAAGAAAAGTCTTTATTTATAAAGCATGAATTTATCTTTTTTTAAATGGATATTTTTTTGTTAAAAAGGGTGCATATTTCTTTTTTTCTTAATTTCAGGAGAAATATAATAATATGTTTTATACAGTAAAATTAGTTAAATATGTAAATCTGTTACAAATATAATAACTTCTATATTTTAATATATTTATTGTGCAAATAGGTAATATTACTTCTATATTATAGTACATATGATGTGTTCATACTAGAACGTGTATTATAACGTTAAGTGTACTATACTTTATGTTAACATAATTACTCTCTTATGAATTCTTTATTATTATTTTGAATAATTTATAAAATTTTTATAATTTTATTTTTATGGTAAAATTCATATTATTTATGTAAATATTATGATTATTTTTGAAACATCTTCATTGTATAACGTGTCTGTTTTATAATGAAGCTCATATATCAATTTCATACTATCATTAAGGAACATTTTATTCATTTTTTATTGTTTCTGTTATGTTGCATTACTATATACTTAAATATATAAGGCAATAGTAGATACTTATAATAAATATTAATGTATTTTTTTTTACTTCTCATAAGAAGGATATGCACATAAGTTTTATAGAAGAATTATTTCTCTTATATATTATTTTATTCATTTAAAATAAGATTCATTCTTATGTTGTATATATTTTAATATAATATTTTATAATTCCCTTTTATAAATTATTATCTTGTATGCATTCATATAATGTTCTGTTCTTGTTTTAAAATACCATGCAAATGAAATCATATTATACATTTTCAAATTTTCATAATTGCGTATACCATAATAATTGTACCTTTTTCTTTTGCATAACTATAATGAAATTGTTTTTTTTAACACATCATATTATTTTCACTAAAGGAAATGTTTATATTGCATATATGAGTTTAATATTATCTAGAGTAATATGTTATTTTACACATGGTTGAACTCGAATTTATCTGCCCAGGTTAATATTCATGTTATATTAATTTATTATTTATAATATTAATATTGACCCAAAAAATTTGACCCCTTGTATTGGAGAATTTAAGAATGATCTGAATGGAGTAAACTAATATTATTAAAAATAAAAATTATACATTAATAAATATAATCATATTATACTTCTCATTTTGTGTGAATATGCAATGATATAATTGATTATTAATATTAATAATTGTGAGCGTCTCTTAGTATTTCTCTGGTAGAAAAGAAATAAAATCAAAGATATACCTACGAATAATATTGATATTACTATTGGAATGGTGATTCCGTGGTCTCCAGAGAAATCAGAATAAGGAACAGTATGATCTGGACTAGCGGTATGAGAATATATCTGTCTTTCTGGTAAATCACTCTATAATACTCCTGATCTTACGCCACTAGAAAAAGGCAAATCTTCTAAAATTTCCTGCTCTTCACATGAAATTCATGATCTATCATCTACTTTCATATAATTTTTTATGTAATCATTAAATTCGTTACAATTTTTAGATGTAGGATCATGATTACAAGACGCTTTCAAGATTTTATAGAAACTGCTAGCTTTTAAAAGATATCTGAAATATACTTTATCTGATATTTCTTTATTTATACTTCATGTGTTTTTATATTCCTTATAGAAGAAAATATATTCATAAAAGCTTTTTCATTTGGCAATAGCCGATACGTTCGTAAGAAAAAATTCGCAGGGGCATTCAGAACATGTATTTTTCTTTTGGTTGAAAACATGGAAAAACGTATTAACTTCATTCTGACGAAAATTTATATTTATTAACATTTCATAAAACATGTAGTTAAAATAATCACAAACTTTGTAATAATCTTTAGGCATTTCATCAGTAAATACAGGATCTCTATTTGATATTCTTCTTAAATTGCTAAGAACTTTTTTGTAAAGATCATGTATTGAAATATGCACACACTTATAAGTATCATCTGAGTTACATAAATTATTAGCATCTAAGGCATGATTGAAAACTGTGTCAAATATATTATAAAATTTATACAATCCACTATTAATCAACTTATCATGCTAAAAAGAAAAAGAAAATTTTAAAAATATATTTGCATAAATGTGTATGAAAAAAACAGTTTCCTAAATATAAAATAAAAATGAGGTTTTAGCATGGTATGGAATAAGTTATAACATTTATAAAAAAGGGAAATATGCCCCTTTTACGATCATATAAAGGGTACATTTACTTTCATATAAAAGTATTATGGCTAAAGAGAATATATAAATAGTGATTATTCTTTAATCATAAAGGGCATGAAGAAAAAATATGTTCATACATTATGTATTGACATTCTTAATTTATGTATCTATATAAATATGTATTTCTCATACATGTTATTGTGCTACACTTCAAGATGATTAAATAATATTAATATAATAAAAAATAAATGTCCTAATTCAAAGAATATGCGTGGAATATTACGTATATAATTTACGGCACACTGTTATTTTACATCATAAATTAGTATATTTTAATTTAACCCCATGTAAACATAGCATATAGTTTTCTTTAATTGATACATTGTATAAGATAATTTTTTGAATATAAAGATATATAATATATAACTTTTATTAAAATATTTTATTAAAAATCTTTTTTTTCCTATTAACATAATCATACTATATAAAATTGTATTACTAACTAATACGAAAAAAGCGTCCTATAAATGAATAATTATTTTATCTTAATTTACTAAGTTATATCTGTTAAAATATTTTGAATGTACTTACGAACATGATAACATATATGAAATACATTCCTATGACTGAAATGTGTATTCTAAGTATTAATATTTATATATTTGTGGGAAAAAAGATATGTTAAAACGTAAAAACATATATATAGATATAAAATATTTTTCATAATAATTAATAATTGTAGTAATAAGATATTTTATTAATATATATTTTCTTTAATTTTCAGCATGCACCGTATTATAAAAAGGTTTAGGATCTCTCTGTATTCTCCATTTAATCCTAAGATAATCATAATATCTAATTTTTTTATATATCATATTTTACTGAATATATCATATTTATTAATGATATTTTATTTATCTAATTGTGTTAAGATAAATTTCGTATTAATTATTTTTTTTAACAGAGAATGAAGTATTAACCTTAAATATAGATAAATTATTAGTAATTCCCAGTTGTTATTGGAGAATAAAAAGTAAATATTATTCTATAAATGTATACATAAGTAAAAACACACTGTAATTATTTTTTATACATTTATATATTTAAATATGTTTATCAAATCCTCTGTATTTATATAATATTGTAATATGTTATTTTTAATAAAATGAAGTATTTTTAATAAAAAAAATAAGAATACACATAAACATGAATAAAAATATGTCAAAAACTACATTAAAATGATTAAAGAAAAACTAAAAATTTATTTTACTACATTTTTTTTTTAAAGAATTAAATATATATTGTAAAAAAATGTTCTAATAAAAAATAAACTAAAATATGCATGTGCTAATGTAATTATATAAATATATATACACTTAAAAAATTAGTAGTGAGAGTTTTTTTCTAAATATTTGTTTCCTGTTTTATTTTACACTATAATTTTAGCTTATAATAATATATATTACACAGTTTATTATACTCTTCAAAAAAATATAGTAGGTTTTAAAATATAGATTACCAGTGATTGTTTATGCTTGTTAAAAACAAAGGTTTCCTTAAAGGATTTATATTAATATAGGTAATATCTTTTAAAAATATTTTGAATATAATAATTATTCATATTTTTTCTAGTATATAGTACTTTATGGGGAAAAATAAAAATTTATATTATGCTTTATATTCTATACTTCAAAAGTCTAAAAGGAAATATATTTTTTTATAATGGAAAACTACTATTTATATGCTTATATTTTAGAAACTCATAAATATATTTTTAATAAATATATTAAAGATAATTTAATTTTCATCGAAAATTAATTAATTTATTGATGTATTAAAGTCAGTTTATATTAATTTGCTTATATAAACATATTATATGCATGGTTACATTACTAAATTTTTTGATACATGTATCACATAAGCACTATTGAGATATGCCATCTTAATATTAATTATAATAATTTAGTTCTTATTTCTCATACAGTGATTATGAATTTAGAGTAGGATTATATATTATATTATATGACATATTGTCTGAATTGTTGTGTTCAAAATCAGAATTATCTAATAAAATTTCTTGATTATATACTTCCTCTAAGTTTGTATTAATTTTTTTTTCCTTAACCATTCCACGAAAAAAGCCAGATATAAGGGGAGTATACTAATATACAGAAAAAAAAATATATATATATATATATATTTATATATTATAAGATATAGGATCTTTGCATTAAATATTTATGCAAAATTTTTGTATTATAACTGTCTTAGAGTGATTATATTATTATGTGATTATATTATAAACCTTGTACATGATTAATAATGTGAAAAATATTCCTAAAATTGTTCCAATAAATCCAAATACAGGACTAAAATATGTATTACTTGCTTGTTCAGCTGAGGCATGAAGTTGTTCATCGGATTCTAATTGTCCTTCTTGTAACGATATGCCTGTCGATGGATCATTATAGTCGGGTAGCGCAAGTAATGTTTGCTCTTTACAATTTTTTAAGGAAATTGAATTATTAATTTCATCATATTTTTCTTTAAAATTTTTTAATGCTCTACAAAAAATAGTAGTATCTATAGAGCATTTTTTTATGGCTTTAGTGTACGTTTCTACACATTTTTCAGAGTACTCTAAGCAGTTATTTTCACTGGTGGGAACTTCAGTTATTCTTTTAATATTACTATAATTACTGTACAAATCATGTAGATTTTTCATATTTGTAAAATGCTCTTCATTAATATCATATATTTTATTTTCCAGTTCATTCTCTACATCTATGATAACCCTCATAAGCTTCAGTCTTTGGTAGAAATCATTGACTCTTGTAGAAAGATTTATATTATTTTTTAATTGATCATTAAGCCAAAAGTTCAAATATTCAACATGTTCTTTGGGTTTAGAATCACTAAGAGTAGAGAATAATAATAAATTATAAAAACATTTAAACTTTGCACAAATTACTTCATCGTTTTTGAGGTTTCCTGCGGAAAACCTTACATCCAAAATACATTTGTCTGTGTATGACTGTGAATTCCATCCTTCCTTCATAGATTGTTCTTGTTTCATATATAGATCAAAATACTTAAAAAATTCATACTACAAATTGTAAAAATAAATAAAATATAAAAATCAAAGATATATATACATAAAAGTAATTATTCTAATAAATCAGCACTAGTTGTACATTAAAATAAATGTATTTATATTATGATTTTATAAAATATAGAATCGAACACTTTCTTCTCCCATTATATATGTACTAATGATGTACTTTTTAGTAAATCAACTGAAATAATAACGTATTTGGGAACATAAGAATTTGTTTAAGATGTTTTCATAAAAAATAAATTATTATTGCATAATGTAAACTTTTTAATTTCAAATTTTTAAGTGGTTGTTATTAATAAGAGTATTTTTTCAATTTTATCTAAGATAAAATTAAGTAATAAATTAAAAATGGCATAAAGAAAACGAAATATTATAAAAATAGATGAAAAATATTGCTATGATGCTGTAGGTAATAATTAACGATAATAAGAGAATATTTTTTGTAAAAATTTTTAATGTTGCAGTTATCAAATAATTTTACTAATATTATACCATATGCGATATTATTTCTTATATTAGGAAATATAAGTTGTTATTAGAATTGCATAAATTATTAATCTATATTTACTTTTGAGTACATATTAATTTTTGATAAATAATCATTCTTTAGCTATATAATTTTTTTCATGATGAATACATTTGTAAACAGATATAAATTTAGACAGTTAAAATCGTGCTTTTATTTTCTTTTATATTGTATAATAAATTAAATCATTACAATTATTCATTACATAATTTTTACAGTGACTAAAATTGAGAGGTATACGAAATAATATGAATCCATTTGCATTATAACTAAATTTTCTCCATTATAATTTTTCAAAATATATTTATCAAGAAATAATTTGATTATTATTTTTATATTTTTTACTAATAGTTTATATTTTGTAGTTTCACAGGTTGCTCCCCATTATCACTCTTTATGTAAAATTAGGAGCATATAACTTTAATTTTTAGAATATAAAAAATGAATAAATATAACTGAAGTCGACATATAATGGTTATATATGCATTTATTTCATATATATATATATATCATCTATTTCATAGAAACGATATGGTAAAACTGTTCCATTTCCAAAAAGTCGAATAAGTAGTAAAAATTCATGCCCTTTTATCTGGAATGATATTACAATATAATATCATGGATCTGTATACATTTTATAAAAAAACTAAATAGAAATATATTGTATGTTCCATTTTCATATAATTATATTGAAATAAATATTTTTTGTTAAAATATCTAAGAGTAATGAGTGAATCATCAATTTTAATGTATATGTTTTTATTTTTATTTTCATAATATATTACAAAAAAAGGGAAATTATTCAATAATTTTAAAAATGTATACGACAATAATGCTATTTATTAAATATATAAAATTAAGAAATATTTGTTTCTAAGGGTAACCTATAGTGCGAATGAATAAAAAGAAATATATAAATTTTAATTCATAAGAAAAAATGAAAAAATGGAAAAGTATTATAGTTTAAAAAAAGTATGAATATATAATACTATATAAAATATTTCAAAATATATATATTAATTCTTAAAATTTGCTTATATTTTATGCTAAAACGTATTTGTTTTTTCTCAATTATGATTAAAAAATTAGAATTAACTAAACCCTTACAATTTTTCAGAATTGAATAATTCACCGTGTATTCCATTAAGGAATACAATAAAATAACTTTTCGACATATAAAAAAAGTAAATAATAATAGTATTTTCAAATGTTTTTTAATATTAATAATATATTAATTCAATTTATAATGACACCTTTCCATATCATAAACATATGGAAACAAAATTTAATGTTTTCCTTTTATATATCATATTAGATATTCAATGCTAATATTTTAACAGATGTAAGGAGAAAAAAACGCATTCTTTTAAAAAAATATAAAAATTTAGTTATTATTATATATCTAAAAAATAATAGAAATTATATATATGAAAAAAATTGCTAGAACTACTGAGTTATAATAATATTAAATGAGTATTATAACATAAAAATAGTTAGTGAATTTATATTATAACATTTTGCATATCTTACTATTTATTATATCTATTTTATCCACTAAATATGTAATAGTAAATATGTTGAAAGCTAAATTTTTATGAGCATGCAAAAAAATACTATATAAATTTTTTATTACCCAAGAAAATGCGTAAATAATAATGCAAAAGGACATGTTCTATTATGTTTTAGAATAATGTACTTTCATATCTTAAAAAAATATATTTCTTTATAAAATATTCAGTTTTTATGCACAAAGCATGGAACAATATATTATTCAAAATAATAAGATGTCTCTTTGTGTCTTTTGTGTTTCTACTGAAATTTAGATATAAACAAATACACTACAATAGGATGTTAACACAATTTTGACATTGTAATAAATAAAATATATTAAGTACATTAAACATGCTGTATAATTCATAAGATTCTTTTGATGAGTAATGTTTTTTGGCTTGATTTTACTAATATGTATTTTTAAATTCTTATAAAGCATTTCCTGTAAATTGTTTTGTTTATTTGTATATATTTATTTAGAAGCGTGTTATACTAATGAAATATTTATTTATACTCTATTTTTATACTAGTAAAATTCTAATATAATATTTTACTAAAATAATCGTTTATATCATTTTCTTAGTTATTACACTTATTTTAATTTTTTTGTTTTTTTATCTATTTATCGTTACCAAGTTATAAGATGCTATCAGATTTTTTATTTATATTTTTCTTTGTTTATATTTTCTACTTACTAGAAGAATGTATTAGTTTGTTGCAATTTCATATTGTGACTTATTTTTGAAAAATTTTATTATATTTTGTTTGTAATTTCTTTATTTTTTTAAATATTTTAAATAGTAATTTATGAATTAATTTTAGAATATTTCCAATTTTTATTATATGTATTAAATAATGGAATTATATTTTAATTAATCTTTATCTTATTTGCTACACTTTACATAAAATATAAACTGATTTTTGAATCAAATAAAAATTAGGCATATTATACAGAATTATACTCTACATATGCTTCATTCTCTAGATTTACTTTATTATTTTTTTCATACATTTTACTCAACATTTTTTTTTTTATTCCTATGAGAGAACTTAGCTCTAATTCGAAAGGCGCATACTAATAATAGTAAGAAAATTAAGAGCTACACATTAAATACACATATGCACTAATTTAATGAAATATTGGGTTATATATGTTTTGTCATATATATATATATATATATATATATATATATATATATATATATATATATATATATATATATATATATATATATATATTTGAAATAGAAAAATACCCTAAACGTAAAGATAAATAAAAGAAGAATTCAAAATATTATACCTAATACTGCTACAGTTATACTTAGTTTAAAATTTGTGGGATCTCTAATATTTTATTTAACATCACAAAGTTCACTACTCGAATACATGCGATAAGATGCAGTAGATCTATGATTTTGTTATTGTGCTAGAGAAACATCCATTTCTTGTGATGAACATGGGCATGTACCTGTTTTGAATAAGCTTTTTCCTGATATGTCTATCCCTTTTTGTATTAAAAACACTTTGGTTCTGTTAAATTACTTTTGACTGTTATTAAATTCTGTTTCATAAGATTTATTTGTTTTTCATTTGTAATTACATACAACTTTACTATAAATATTTGCGTACTTATTAATGTATATATTTTACAAGGGTTTATTATTCTTATAAATACGGTTAGTTTTCTCTTTAATCAAATGCATATTTTCGACAAGAAAAAATAATTCTTTCTTTTGGTTAAATTTATATTGAAAAATATAAAATTTTTTTATATTCGAGCATTTATCTTTTAAATTATGAAGTACCTTAAAACAATTTAGTGCCTTGTACAGTTTTTCAGTGTTATCCTAAGAACTAGTAATTGGTTTTATTTTATCATACAACCAGTAATTAACATATTAACAGCCATTAATTATATAAGTTGAATAGTATTCATTATACTTTTTAATTGTGATAATTTGGGGGGAAAAACTTAAACTACACGAATTTCATTGATGTGGGAGTTTTCATGATTCATACTGTGATAACAGTGATATTTTACATTTATATCATCAGTAAAAGGCATAAAAAATGTTTTGATATATTCTATTTAAAGGATGATTTGTCAACAAATGATACTATAAAATGCTATAGTACTAAATATGCAAAAATATTCAAGATTAAAGAAAAAATGATTCCTAAGTTTAAATATTCTGGGTTTAGGCATCAGGTCAATCGGGTTTATTTTTTATGGCTGAAGGTTCGAATTTTTATACATATCATTTGATTAATTTCATTAAAATTTTCGCTGCTGGCACCTTGCTTCTTATTGCTCTCCAAATTAGGCGTAGGTGATGTGATATTGGTCCGCATAGGAATCTGTGTTTCCGAACTGATCAAGACCAAGATTGTATGCATCTTCGTCTTCATTTACATTTCCCCCAGTGTTCATCAAATTTAGGGAACGGATCCAGGATCCCATGGGAGTGAACTGCATTGAAAAAGAGTCACTAATATGGGGCAGAATTCAAGATAAGGCGATTACATCAGTGGTATACGCACCGTTTAACATCGTTTTCGCGGGTGGTTAGTTACCCTTTGCAGTATATGAAAAGAGGGAAGTAAAGCAGCGAGAGTACCCACAGCTGCATACATGGTACTGGATGTACCATCTCCGTGTTCATCGCTAGAGTTGCTGTCAGAAGAAGACTCAGCTGATGTAAGAGGAGAATCCTCCGGTAACCAGCATGGTTTTTCTATTTCTCCTTGTTCTGTTTTTAAACATGGCACTGTAAAATTATGTTTTTTCATTAAAGACTGGAAATCATTATTCCTTAATCCTTCCCTAAATCGTTGTTGTTCACTAGCTTATGGACAGGACCTTCCTTTGCATGTTCTACCAAGCATAATACTATTGTAATAATCAACACCTTTTTTAAGATAATTGATATAAGTTGATTCTTCCGAAGTCAATTTTTCCTTTTCTGTAAATATGTTTTTAATGCTTTGTAAATTCTCCGCGTAGTCATGAAACTGCTTCTTAATTTGGAAAATTTTTTCTTCCAAATTATCATTTTCATATTGACATATTGTGCCAGTAATTTTATTGCTAAAATTATTAAATAGATCTTGAAAGTGTGACGAATTTTTGTTATCCGCTCCCGTTTCGTAAAATTTATTACTTATCCAGTATTTAAAATATTCACACAATTTATCATTAGATATACCTGTATTCTGCTCTCTAACGCCTTGAGAATTCACGATTTTGTGTTGAAAATTCAAACAAAGATTAAATAAATTATATCTTTTATTATTTTGATAACTTTTGAACTCTATGCAGTCTGTCTGACTTGTAGTTACGTTTTCATCATTGTCTAATATATTGTAGAAGTTATTCAAAGGTAGTTTATCTAATAAAGTTTTCGAGATCTAAAGGGGGAAAAGGAAAGAACGTGGATGAATTTGATTATATACCAGATATGTTTCAATATACGGAAGGCAGAGCACAAATGAGATACCTCAGGCGAGGCACTGAAAATGTAGTGTTTGGTGAAGATGTCAAAGATTATGAAGATAATGAAAAGAAAGTATACTGAAGAATCTTCTTCCCAGGTGAAGCCAACATCATCATCATCATCATCCTCATCAAATCCCATTTTTTTGAATATATAAAGACGTTAAAATTTGCAACGCGAGTTCGTGATTTCCGCTAGGATTGATGGATTATCCCATGTAAGACTTCCCGCGCATACATTAGCGAATTCCAATGGCGTATAATTCTATCTATGAAATCTTCTCACTTCCTGCTCCTAGTTCCTTTTGCACAAGTGGGATGTATTTTGCTCGAACTTTGCCAACAATTAAGGGGTATCCGATTTTTGCTTTTTTTTTTCTCTCTTTTCCGTTTTTTTTTTCTTCACTTCACATTCCAAATAGTCTCCTTTTTGGGAAATTGCATAGAGAGCTCCTTTTGAGGGGGATTAAAACCCATAAAGTGGGTGATGCGTCCTTCCACCACTACGTTCCACTTATTACTTTCGTTAGAAGGGTTCGTTCACTGTGGTGCATATTGTTTCGCATGTTAGGCAAAACGGTAGCTCCTATCCGATGAGTAGGAGGGTGATCACCTGAATTTTCTGCTAAGAATATATCCTTATCTTCATTCGGGGGATTTTTTACCTTCCTTCTCCCTTACAATGCTTTGCGTAGGAGGAACCCCAAGGAGGTTCACGTTTAGGGATTTGGTTTATAATTTATTTTAGGTTTATATTTCAGGGAATACACTATAATATGTATATTATTGATTTTTTATATAATTAAATATATATAATAATATGCATTTACTCTTATAATATATCGTAACTGAGAAACATTTGTTTTGAAATAGAAAAATATATTATTTGGTATATTTTAAAAAAAAATTATTAAATCATGATTAATATTTTAGAATAAAAATATATAAATTCAAATTAAAATGGAAATGAATCTATATTTCGTGACCATTCTTATTTATATCATGAAGTCAATTTATATTTTGTTTTTATGCGTTGTATATTAGTTATCAAAAACAAGATTGTTATATTCTGCATTTTATATATGTTTTATTATCTTTTAATAATTTGCTTTGTATTTAATAATAAATTTTATATAAAATGGTGTATTATAATAAATAATGAAAAATGCGGCATAGATTTACATACATTTTATTAAAATTCTATCTGTGAGATATTACAGTATACTGAAACAATATCAATAAAAATAATTATATCATTATAAATGTATTATGTGCTATAAAAAAAAGGACATTTCAATAATTTTAATAATTATATTATTGAAGATTCGTTAATTTTTTGGAAAATAAAAAAAAGTATGTTTTTTGAGTTAAAGAAATAAACACGCTTATGAGGACTTTACGTATTATTAAACAAGGAAGGTCCCGTTATAAGTTGTTAGCCTTTAGAATAAAAAATATTTATTATATGTTTATTTTATTAATTTAATGCATATATTGGTAATGTTCATATTAAAATTTACTTTGCTCCTTCGCAAAATATAGTTATTTTTTGGACTTTTGTCTTTAGTCATTTATAAATCATCGTGTTAAATGAGAAATTTAAACATTAAGAGCAAGTGTTCAAATATTATAGTTGTAAATGAATTTAAATTGTTATATATATAGAATGAACCATATATAAAATGTTATAGATCAAAAATGAATACGTGCATTTAGAAAACATGCATGGCTACATGGTATAACGTATGTTATTAAATAGTATTAAGCATATGTAAGACAGTGAAAAATAAAAAAATTATACACAACAATGCATGTGGTACAGTATATATTAGAAAGAGACAAGGATAAATAAATAAGACAGCATAAGATTATAATTTTTAATAGGAAACATACTAAATTAATTTAAATAATAAACTGAAAAAGGAATTTAGGGATATGCAAAATTGACATAAAAGTTAATATATATTGTTAGCAACATTGGATGGTTGTTATTATATCATATTATAATTGTTCATTATGATTTTAATCGAAACATGAAAATATGTAATATAATTAAGAATTATCTGTTTCGTTGAATATGTACCTTATAAATTATAAAAATTATAATCATAATCCAAAAATATATGCAAATTAGGTATATTTACTATATATATAATCCCTATTTGTAATATATAACACTTATTAGCATGTATATTAAATAGAAATCAGTAATATATATGTCCATGACTTGTGCTTTAGCACAGAAGATCAAAAAATTTATGTTTGTAGTATTATAGTAATAATATATATGTAACACAACATTACAAGAGGAAAAATGAAAATAAGTAGTGCTCATTATATGATGAAAAAAAATCTATAGAAAGCACACATATCATTAGATGTTTTATTTTTCTAGGTAAAAATTTGTTCTTAATATTTTTTTTGAGCTTACTAATTATAATATCATAAATTATTTAATGAAGAGTATAATGTAATAAAACCTTTTCTTTTTCATATGTTATAAGTTGCAATAAAAAGAAGGATATATTAAATGTGTAAAAATTAATAAAAATAGTTATTATTTTTTCTTTTAATTTCCATACTTTCTCTATATATATTTAATGAGCGTTTCTCGTTATCATGATTTAAGCAAGTCATAAATAAAATACTGAATATATACAATGTTTAATTTGCATTTTGATGATATTTTATAGCAGAAGCACATGTACCAAAAATATAGGCAAATTATTATTTCTTATAGGTATGTTGTCTTCTTTCATTTGAATAAAACATTATTATTCATTGAAATTTGTGCAAAAGAGAATAGAAAAAGAATAAAAATAAGGAAGAGGCATAAATATTGCAACATAAATATTTGTCAGAAATGTATTAAGAATTCTATAAGATGTTTTTAGGTGTATATATTTTTTCTTAATATAATATATATTAAATAGATGAAATAATACTATGCATTGAATTTTTGTAAACACATTTTTAGTATGTTGCAAATACAAAAATATTTTCTGTCATTGTTATCATTTTATCATAATTTATTTTTATATATTTTTTAATTATCCTTTATTTAAAATAATGAATAAAATAGTTATGTATATATATATTTTTAATTATATTTATACAGTTAATTTTTCACACTACTGCTTCAAAATTGCACTCACAGAACGAAAAAAGTATATTACTAACATATTTTAATTGAGATAATAGGAAAATTATTTAAATATAGTATGTAGTCTATTTATATATAAAGAAATTTTAATGAAAATAAAATTTTCATAATAAATATTTCTTATTTAATCAAAAAGAATTTTTTTTTTTTGAAAGACTGATTATCTTTTTAAAATGTTTCCTTTAATTTACATAAATTTTAATTTTTTCAAAATTATGTTATATAATCTTCCATTATATATATATATATATATAGAACTTTCATATGTGAAATAAATAGAAATATTTGTGCTGAGACATTTTTTAATTTCATACAAAATAATAATTCTTAGAAAATAAACATTTGCTTTTATATAGAAACATTTTATTATGTATATAAATAATTTTGCGAAAGGATACAATGAAAAATAAATATATATTACAATAAAAATTACTTTTTAGTTTATTGTATATAAAAATAGTAAGATCTATAACGTAGAATTTTTATAAGCATATACAATTAATCAAAGAATGAATATTTTGTAGAATGATATTTAGATATATAATATTATACACATTATATTCATGTTTTTTCTTTATTTTAATTATAAAGATGGGGTTTATTTGATATTAAGAATACTAATATAATATAATAATATTTAATAATTAAAGGATACTTCTTGAGTACAAATATTTTTTTTATATTGGAATTATTTATACAAAAAAAAATAATGTGTACTAAATAATATCATTATGATATTTTACTTGTATATAAAAATATATAGAAAAAATATTATTAATATAATTAGTAAGGATGTCTAATAATAGAAAGGGGTTTACTCATATCGAGTTGACAAATAAAGTAATTTTTTATTATTCCACAAAATTGTTTATATTACATTACATGAAGCTGCCTTTATATCTGATGAATTGTCAATATTATTTTTTGAAAATATAAAAAATAATAGATATATATACACCTTTTTGTGTTTTCAGTTTGATTTTTTTAAAACATTAGATATACATAAATTTTATGAGGCAATAAATGAATCATGTAATGCTAAAGAGAAATCCGCTTTATGTGATACTATTACATTATCTGGATTAGGTGACCCTGATGTTATAGGATTTTTTAGAAAATATTTTTGTAAATCAAACTCTTCATTGAAGTATCAAGAATTTTTTGTTAATAGTGCTAAATCTAAAAACAAACATTGTATATATTTCAAGTACTGGTTATATGATAAATTAATAATTGATGGTTTTAATCAACATCAAATTAATATAATTTTTGATTTCATAGAAAGAAATAAAAGTGATTTCATGCAAGTTCTGAACACACAAACACCTTGTGAATTTTATAAATTAAATTTGAAAGATGTTTATACTTTGAAAAATATATATGATTATGTTGAACTTTTTTACGCCACTGCGATCAAGAATTACGGGGAAATATTTAAAAATAAGGAATATTTCAGTTACTTTACAAAGGGTTTTGATTTATACAAAAATAGTAAAATTGTATGTTCATCTGACACTTCAAGTACATATTGTAATGAATTTAATGAACACGCAAAAATATATGATATATATAAAAAGGAATTATCTTTATTATCATGTCAAGAAAAATTTCTATCTTCATTATACAATAAAGACATAGAATTAACAGAAGAATCTTTACAAATAGGTATATTTAGAAAAAAAAAATGAAAAAATTCATAAACCATAAGTTACTAGTTGTTGTGGTAGTAAAATATGTATTATACTTATTCTTTGCTATAAAATTATTAAAAAAAGCATATTTAATGTATCTACATAAGGTAATGTGTTATTCTTTATATGTAGACAGTAACACATTAATAAATATAATTATTTTGATTAGGTAAAACATCTAGCGACACACTGGATCCTTTCCTTAAAGCCTTATTTTCGAATGTTCATTTTTATTTTCGTTTAAAACAATTATTTATATTTTACAATGTATACATTTAATTTATCGTAAACAACAATAATACTTATTTGTACATTATAAAAATATTTAAGGAATGTATTTATTCAATTTTTTTAATCATTTATTAGGATAAAACTGCTGAAAAGACACAATTGCAAGAATTTTATGAATTACTGTCTAAACGTTATGAAACATATAAAAATGATAGTTGCGATTCTTTAAAGGAGTATTTCGTAAAGGAAAAAGGTGTCATTTGTAATCTTATAGAATGTGTTGAAAAAATATTAGATGTTTGGGGTACTGATAATATAAAAGGTACTGAATTGGATCCTAATAAATATTGTGATTATTTGAATTACTGGATATATGACAAATTCAGACACTTTTATGGTACTCCGTGTGATATAGAAATATTTTATTATATATGGCACGATTTAGCTTATAAAAGACACAAGAATGGAAAGACATGTTATAATAAAAAATATTATGGATTTAGCAAAGAAGAATTAGGAAATAAAAAGATATTATTTGATTTCTTACAATATTATGATAAAATAAAAGGAAAATTAATTGACATTAAAGATGATAACTGGAAAAGTTATTGTAACTACATAAAATTTATTTTTCAGTTATACAAATCAATCGCACAGAAAAATGGTTCACAGGTATATACTGAAGAATTAAGGCTTTTTCAGAAAAAGTTTCTTGGTAATGCTGAACTCCATTTCTTAGAACGAAAATGCCCTAGTATGTGTTTAGATCTAGTATTCAATTTAAAACATAAAACATTATGTCCATTAGACGAAAAACCATCAGTAAATGATGAGAAAGCAGATATTAATATTTGTGAAATTGCAGAATTGTCCAATATTAATCCAGAAATTAGCAAAAATTATGAAAAAGTATGATAATTTTTTATTTAATTAATCTTTACAACTATTCATTTGAATAATTTGTTGTTGAATAAATATACTGAAATTTTGTTTGCTAACCAACAATGTATAAATTTACATAAATCCTTTTTTTTATTTAAATTTCAGGAATATATCTTTGAAGATTTGAACACATATAGTGTATATAATAAATTAAATCGTGAGGTTATTACGGATAATTATTATAGTTTTTGTTCGAAATTACTACCATTTAGTTCGAAAAACTGTGGAATATATGGTCTTTGTGTTAAGCTTTCACGAAACATAAAAGATTTATCGTACATGAAGAATAGAGAACGTACTGATCGTTGCGAATATATTATTCACTGGATGTTTGACAAAATCAGAAAAATTCTTAAAATCGATACAAATAATAATTATGATACTAAAGCTCTTAATGAATTTTTTAAAGTGGGATATGATATTTTTCATAAATTGGGAGCTTCTGATTGCCTTTACCATACCACTAATGTTAATTTCGATGAACAGAAGGAAAAAAAACATTTACATGATTATTTTAAAGATTTTGATAAAATTAGTTGTGATAATGCTACTAATAGTACGAAATGTGAAAAGTATTGTGAATATGTTGAATATATTAATATCTTATATGGGAAATACATTAGTAATTGCTGTAATTGTTTTAATTCTGGTAGATGTATGGATATGTGTTCTGACTATTTTAAATGTGATGATAATTATAATCCGCATAACCTTTTTGAAAAAATTGAAGTGCAAAAATATTAAAAAGTTCAATGGAGGAATGGAAAAAGTAGATAAACCTTCCTTTGCTGATCATTACGTTACATGGTTAACTGAAAATTTTGGAAAAGAAAAAGAAAAACCTTTATTAAAGTTGGAAGAAAAGGAATTATCCATTACTCCAAAAATGGAATCCTCCAGCACTTCAGAAAAGGTCTGTGATAAAATAACATGTGATCCATTCTATGTAAGTGCTATAGGTGTTTTGGGATTGATGGGATTCCTTTTAATATCTTTTATACTTTACAAAGTGCGTACTAATTGTATATTAACAAACAAATACATTTTGCTATAATTTATAAATTCAATTACGTGTAAATGTAAACTTATACAATAGTTATACTGTTTATGTCCCATATTCTGCATTTTTATATCAGATTACACCTTTAGGATCCTATTTTCATAATAAAGACGCAAGGAAAAAAAAGACCCATTTTGAACAAAGTGAAGAGCAATTGTTAGAAGATGATTTTGAATTCAACCGTACAAATATGAAAAATCGAAGATTGCGCTTAGCGTATCATCAAGCATGAGGTTCGATGATATATTATTTCCTAGGATGCAAACATATATTAGGTAATGTAACAGAGTACCATAAATATAAGATTTTATTTTAAAATATATATATAGGAGAAAAATATAATATAATTACGAAATATATTTCTTCCTGTATTAAAATCTTATTTTAGTATGCATACGTTTTTTGTTATTTTTTTTTTTGTACTTTTTAATTTTTTTTGTTTAGATGTCTATTTCTTATATTTATTATATTAAATATCACTATATTGTATATATATATATACATAATTATTTATATTTTGTCCTTTAATAATTTTTGTTATATAATATCATTATTATAAAATTGTTATATCCATTTGATGTATAAGGAATTAATACGTATATAGCTATGAATGCGTAACGTAATGCCATACACGTGTATTGATTTATATTTATAATTTTGTGTTTTCTTCTTTGTTAAATTATTTTTTTTTTCTTATATATTTTCATAATTCTAAGGTCTAAGTTATAACTTCCTTAAATGTTTATATTTCTCTCGCAATTACTTCGATATAATATGTATTTTATTTTGGTAAATATAGTTATACGTATATGAATAAAACCAAGTTGTATTATTGATTAAATTAAATAGATAAATATTACAAAAAAGCAGAAAAGTAAAAATAATATAGATTGTTTGAAATGAAATATTTTTATATTTATTAAAAATCATTGAAAGACTACGTTTATAATATAATAAAAATGTAACCTAAATTTAATTGAAAATTTAGTGCTAAAATGCACGTAATATATAGTGTATCTAGACAAAATATTAACATGATTTAGTCTTTTTAACGTAAAGTATGCCACAATATAGTAATGCTATTATATTTTTTACTACATATTTATGATTTAATAACTAATTTTTACTTTTTGTATTTTCCTCATTATTTAATAAACGACAATATATTACATAAACATATAGAAACATAAGAACAATTCATTAGTATATTTTGTTTGCAAATGTGTATGTACAGTAGTAAATGTAAAATATATGTTCACGTCAAATTTTATAAGCTCAAGAGAAATGCTAAACAATAACCTTTTATATATTTCTATGCGATCATTAAATATATGGTAATAATAATTTTGGAAATGAAAAAATAACCTTTCTAATAATACATTTTAGTTTCATTAATCTTCCGCTTATATTTTGGAATAATACTAATTCAAATATACACTTTTCGCAGTATGCTTTCTATAATAAATAAGCATGCATTAAAGTAGTTTGTATGCATACATATGAGAAATGTGTAATTAAGAAGCTATGTAGTAACTCTATAGACATCCCTTTAAAACAGTTTATATAGGTTATTTATTACAAATTAAAATTTTATATAAATATGGAAAGCATGAAAAATGGATGTCTATTTATTGTGTATTTTTAGGACAAGTATTCCCCCTACTAATCCTCAAACCCTTGTGAATTTTGTATTACATACTTTGCATTAATATATATTCTTCAATGATAATAACAATAATAACTGCATACACAGTAAAACAAATAATCTTCCTATGTAAAAGAAGCGATATTCATTTTATTTATAATATAACATGTAATACTTATGTCCAAGAAAAAAAAACTTTCTAATTAAATGTATTAAAAACAAAGAATGAAATAAATCAAAAAATATCATTCAAGAAAAAAATGATGTAAAACATAAAAATTTGACATTGTATTATACACGTTGCACACATAAATATAACAAAACAATAATATGATGTACATGGTTAATTATTTTTGAGATTTTAAAATTATTAGAGAACATGCTGATATTTCCTTCTAAATATGCACATATGAGGAAACAATTTCGTATAAGCTTATTGCAGCAAATATTTAGATAAATAAATTATATTATTATAAAATTCTTAGAATAAATCATCAAATCTAACGTTCAGAAAATAGTAAGAAATGTCCGTAATAATCATCTAATATAATATTAAATGAATATTCTTGGAATTCACTTGTACTTCTAAATACCTTACATTTAAATATATAAGAATATGTTTCATTGTATTTTTACTAAGTTTATATGCATATAAACAATGACAAAATAAAATAGAACTGTATTCTTTTTGCTATTAATTAGTCTATGTTTATATATAGATCATTGCAAGTGAAACATTTAATCATATAACTTTTAATTAATTTTCACTCTTATTTTTTTAAGATAAAATATTCTTACTATTTGAAACCATATAATTTATCTGAGAAGTGACATAAATATGATATATTAAAAAGGAAAGAAATATATTATTTCTCATATAAGATATAATTCCATTTGATTTCTCATTTATTCATATTCATAGTTACTCTTTGTTAAAGAATAATTTTATGTAATAATTCATTCTAAATTCTGTTACTTATATATTTAATTTCTGGGCGGGTTATAATTTATATTATACATTCTGTTTATTGATGACATGATTTCATTTTCAGAGTTTCTTAATAATTCTTCATTTTCATGTTTATCCATATGACCGCCTATTCTTAATTTATTTTTAATAATATTATTTATCATATTCCTAAGATTGCTAAACTGTTAAATAAAAATAATAAAGAAAGAATTATATTAGGTGTATATGTTATGGTAATAATTAGATATATGATATTAATTAGGGTATAATGAATATTATAATTTTTTATATTAATATATATTTTACTTTGAAAAAATACATTTTAATGAGAATAATTCCAAGAGCAACATAGGACATTGTAAGAATAGTTGTGCATGTATTAGCATAAGCCTTATCTGGGAAAGTGTACGATAATACCTCTGAAGGATTTATATTAGTGAATACAGAAAATTTATCATTAGGGAATTTATTTGTAGATAAATCTGCACTTCTTGTGCAATTATATTCACGATCCATAGTTTTATATATTTCTATTCATAAATCTTAAACATAATAATTCCATAATTGATTATAGTACCTACACTCACCATTGGAAGTATATGTAGCTTTGTTCTCGTTTACCCATTGCATTTAAATAGTTACAACGATTTTTACAGTCATTGTTAGTGCTGATAATGCGACAAGCATTGTAGTCTCTTTTAAAATTTTCTATAAGATACATAGAAATATTTTGTAAGGTTTGATCCGTCTTATGCAGAAATTTGTCATATTCGAGATCATTATTATTATTAAAAGTATCCCTTATTTTAAAAAAAAATTGATAATATTTCCCATCAGTTAATGAATTCTGCTTATGGAGTTAAAATGAGAAAAAAAATAAAAGGTATATATAAATAAGTTTTTCTTAAAATTTAAAAAAATTTCATGAATACTAAACAATAAGAATCTTATAATATCTTATAAATGTAATTAATGAACAGATAAGAAATATATAAATTCTTTTCTCCTGCCATTTTTAAAGGCTTATTTTAAAATCGATACATCGGAATAGGTCAATTTAATGTGTTGCTCCGTAAGTGTATTTCTGTCATAAATAATAAATAGAGCTAAATATATATATATATATATAATGTATGCAACATATGTTGTATATATGTCATTCCGCGTATTCGTTAATTCAGTATTACGATGTATACATTATTAAAAATTATTTAATTTATGATATTACTATATAAAGAGAAACATAAAATGCATGAATTAATAATATGCAAATGTTTATTGTTCATTTATATACATAATATGTATTCTTTTCTTATATGCTATTTAGTTCAAAGAAAGCATGTACAAAATTAAAAAAAAAGAAAATATTTTATATTTTTATATATGTTTATTCCCTCTTTTTTTCTTAAAAGTATTTCACACAAAACTAATTACTTGTGATAAAAGTCTTAAAAAATATACTTTTTATGTATTTAAATGAATTGAATAATAAAAACTATTTTACTAATTCATTTCTCTATTTTTTAAAGTAATGTATTGGATGAGCATAAACTTAAATGAAATTATACTTATAATATAAAGTTTTTAGTATAATGTATATTATAAAATTATAAATATAATTTTGTATAAAATTTGCTTTTTAAGCTTGAATAAAAATAAAATACTTGATTTTTCTGATTCATATATTTTCCTTATACATCTGCCTAATTTATCTCTCTTATATAATTTTTTTCGTTTTTGTTATGTGATATATATATATGTTTACATACATATACAAAGTAATAGAGAACGTATGTGACTAAGAATAGAAATGGCATAATAAATTCATCAGAAATAAAGAATATATATATATATAAATAATTTTTATATATTTTAAAATTTTGAACAAAATACACTTCACTGTTTTTCATAAATGTGCTAAAAATATACCGTGAATGAGTTTATATATAAAGAAAAATAATTGGACCTATCAATAATTGCATTGAATATATTCTCCATAATACAACATTAACCCCTTTTTTTTTCATGATGATTCGGTTTACGTGCAATAAAAAAATTAAATAACTAATATATTATTATTTAATAAATATATGTTTTTTAGTAGCACATTTATAGGTATCTAATGCGACGTTGCATGTAACTAAATATTTTTAATATATTATAATAAATATTTCTAATTATTCAGTTATATATTCATTATAATATTAGCACTAATAAATTCTTATGGATAAAGAACTGTAGCGCATAATTTCGATTAACATTTCCTCTATAATAATTAAAAATAAAACTGTACTTCTTAGGCTTTATGTATAATAGACATAATCATATTATTTATTTTTTCTTTTAAAGTTCATTATAGTTTATAATATTATTAGAATATTATTACTTTTTAACCTTTTTTTTTTTTACTTTGTTATTTTGATATTTAGATTCATCTCCAGAAATATGCTTTAAACTATTAAGAATATTTATGAATATGAATTATTTTGCATTTATTACTTCAATTGTTTATATATATTTCTCTATATTCTCTCATTAGATGATTCTATACTTGCGTTCATGTTACTATTGTATTAAGTATTTATCTAATGCATAATACCTCTTATTGTTTTTCACCCTTTTTTACTTTACGCAAAATTTATATTATTTTATACATGCATTTATTATTTTATTTTATGCTTCACAAAAATTATATTTCCTTAAAGTAGAAAAATTATAGTAATATATGAAAATTAATTATTATATAAATTTTTTTTTTATCTGATTCACCGTTTATAACTTATATTGCTATTGTATGGGTAACAGTAATTCCGTAAGTTCCATTAAAATTTTTTTAAAGAATAATAAAATCTCTATCATATTGTATAGTAATATATAATAATTCTTATGATATATGATAAAAATTTTATTGAATTTCTTCTTTTGTGATAAAAGAAAATCCTGAACACATTTTCTACGCAGAGATACTGAAAACATTTTGTTCCTATTCATAATGATATTATCATTGAACTATTATATTTAAAAAAAAAAACTTAGGAAAATCCTATTCTTATTATTTATACATGAATTACATGTATTTTTTTTATTTTATGTGTGTTATGTTAATAGTTTGCTGTAAAGGAGGAACTATTTATTGAATGAATTATCTACCTCATTATGTAACTGAAAATATTATATAAAATACATCTTTATATTATTGCACTTCTTATTGAGAATGCAAAAAATATTTATGTTATGAAAAAGGCAAATTCATTCTGATATATTGACTTCAAGGTAACCGTAATAAGTGCATTCATTTATATTTTACTAATTTTAAGTCGTTTAAATAGTAAGCAATAATATTAATGCTTTCCACTTATTAGCATCAAACATGTATGATATTATTGTACCAGCATAATTCTCTAAAGAAGGCAGTTTGATCGTAAAAAAAGAAATTACTAATCATATAGTAAATATAACAATAAATTAAAAAGAAAATTCTTAAATTATAGAAAAAACGAAAGATATTTCAAAAAAATTTTAACGAGTACATATATATGTATTTTTTTAATTTCTTTTTAACAGAATTTCATCATTGACATTATTATTACGGTATTCTTTTTTAGATCATCTTTAATTTATATAATAATTTTTACATTTTTTCATGTATCTCACATGCTGTAACCTATATGATGCGAATTTTCTTCAATATTCATATTTGGAAATTCATATGAATTTTCTAATAATTCTTGTGGTTCTTCTACATCAGTTCGAATTATTTGTTTACTAAAAATTCTGTTATATAAACTCGATCCAAGCGGGGTAAACTAGTAAGTAAATAAGAAAACATACAATATGAATTTTATCCTATTAATTATAAATATACAAGGAACCAATTTCATATTCTAATGATAAAACACTTATATTTTTACATGCTATTCGTATTAACTTTAAGGAAAAAGAAGGCAATAGACGCAGTCCCCAGAAGAGGAAAAACAGTTGACAGGGCACCGGTAGATCCTGAAGAAGGGGATATATCTCCAATTTGATCTGCATGCCCTGGTGGCGGGTATAGTATTGGACGACCACGTCCGTGTGCTTGTTGTTGTGGTCCTAAACCTGTTGCATCCATTGCATCTTGTGGGTCATGTGCTTCAGGAAGAGGTTTAGCTGGTTTCGTACCATTACACGTCGGTTGTGTTAAAAACTGGTTTCCATGTTTAGTTAAAAATGAATTTAATATCCTGCAATATATATCTGTATATTTTCCTTGACATTTTGCTTTTTCCCTTTTATATAGTCCGTGAGCTGTTGTAACATAATCTTTATAGCGTGCAGTACAAGGTGAATTACCAGAGGGATTAATTTTTAAATTAATACTTTGGTAATTTTCAAGATAGTCATATACATCTTTTAAATCCTTAAAATTATCCTTATTCATTTTTAACATATCTTCCGTATAACTGCCACTATCCTTCTCAATAAAATTTCTTACCAACTTAAGTAAATCCATAAGTTCTGAAAATGAAAAACTTTGAAAACTTTCTGGATTTTCAATCATTTTAAGTCCAGCCCAAAAATATAAGTAATTCCAACGTTCATCATAATGTGCATCGTAGTTATCCATTTTAGATACATAATATAAGCCTTTTGCAAGAGTAGGAAAAATTCTTAATGTTTTCATATAATGTTGAGCAATAGCAGTCTTCCAAAAATCGTTACTATCCTGTGTATAATCTTTTGAAGCTGTGTCCAATTTATAATACACTACATTTGTATGTAAATCTTTTAAATCAGGATCCTGGTAACAAAGAAAAGGATAAATATATCCACATAAATAAATAATAGTTTTCAGGGAAAAACTCGTACTGAATTTTATTAATAATCATTTATTATAAAAGGAGATATGGATGAAAATATTAATAAAAAATCGTTAAAAACCTCTTCAGTTGCCATTTTTATATGTTACGTAATTCTTTAGATGTGTAATATTGATAGTATGATATTATCATATAAATATAACTTTATAGAAAATAGGAATATTTAAGGGGTATATATATATTTTATTTTTCATTAAGTATATATTCAGGCAAGAATAAATATTTTATGCTTTTAAATATTCGTTAATTTTGTATTTGAATTAAATTACTATAGTATAATTATATGTTAATAACACATTTCATAAATAAATTAAAAAAGAGAATATAGATTATAATATTAATTCGTTTTATTAGTAATTAATAGAAATATGTAAAATTTACATTATACATACATACATACCCATCATACTTATTAGAGTGCTATTAGAAAATAAATTTGCTTTTTATGTCTATATTTATGATTTAAATTTATAATAGAAGTACTCGTTTTACAGAATTTATTAAATTTCTAAGAATATATTTATTTATATAATTTTCTTAAGAATTATAATGCTAAATGCGTTTGCTATATTTATATGATAATTATTTACCGTGAATATAATTTTATGAATTGAAATAAATATATTTTTTTCATTAAAATTTTTCTAGTGCTACTTGGCAAAGTAATTTAAAAATGATTTCTTTATTATTTAATACGTTATTACATTTTTAATAAATATAATAATTATGAAAATACACATAAAGTTATCTTAATCATAAAAATAAATGACTGAAATGTATTATTTCTTTTTAAGAATCATTTAGGCATGTATAACAATTATATACGCAATACAGTCTAAAGATCTCTCCATTTTATCTTTCCTGTATATTCATTTTTCACTTGTCCGCTTATTTTACAATTATATAAACTGATATTCATTTTACAAATTCCTTATTTCATTACTTATATTTATATCTATTATTATACATATTGAAGATTAATAATAAATATTTTCACAAATGAAAAGGATGTGACCTAATATAATTTATAATCAATATTTATTTTCACGTATATAGTTCTCAGTTTCTTTTAACTTTATATAAATTATAAGTTAATCATATATAATTTTTATTTATGAAAAAATTAGTTTTTTTTCATACGTTAGTAAAGAGAAAATAGAAAAAATTACAATAACACTATATGGATATATTATAGTGCACTGCACCATTAATAGATAGAAATACGGTTATGTAAATTAAAGAAGAAATAGAAACACACGAATTATTTATTTTTCATGATAATAAAAATTCTTTAATTTTATTCTTTTAACTTTAAAAAAGCATTATTTGATCATTTTTGTGTACATATGATTACAAAAGAATATTATTATGTATTCTCATAGTACATGCTGAAGAATTTTTTCAAGTTAATTTTATATAATTTAGATAAAATTTTCCCATATTCAATACTTTTTGGGTTATGTATTTTTAATAATATTTTAAATTTCATAATTTGCTTTGCATGCATGCTTTGCAGTTTTAATACACTTATTTTTCATGTCATTATTCATACTATGAATAATTTACGAAATTCATGACGTTACAAATGTTATTAAAACTTATAATTCTTCTTGTGTAAATACATATTGTTTTACTATTTATTAAAAATATTTTCAATTTCTTCCATTATATTACTGTTATAAAGGATAGTGTAATGCTTATAATCGTTCATGTATACATTTTATTTTATTTTTTCTTTTAAAATAAAAATTTATATCTCATACAACTTTCGAATTCTTAATATATATTTTATTTTTAAGTAAATTAAATATGATGACATAATATTTTATGAGACTTTAGCATGAGGCATTAATATCAATAATAAGGTTATAGAATTCGAAAGGAAAGATATATATACTTCGTGCATGCATGCATGCATGCATATAATGCATTTTGTTGTAGTACTATGAAGTGATACCTTTATTGTGAGGAGATAAAGATTTACATATTTTTAAATTACATATATATATATGTGCAAATAAAAAATAATAAAAAAAAAACAGAAGAAACATTGAAAGAAAAGTATACTATTCAACGAAAAGGAATTTTTATTATTCTTACAAGTAATTGTATTTATCTTTTGCTTATGAATACATTCTCAAAAAAACAACGAGTGAGTAAAGAGATATTTTATGTAGAACTACTTTGGGTAATTATGCATATTCATATTATTTTCTTTTGTAGTTTAAAATAAGAAAGAAGAAAAAAATAAATACGTAAGGCATGTAAATTATGGTAATGTATATTTTTTTTCTTATGTTAAGCTTCTTAATTTACGCTTTAATATAATTTATTTCTTTTAAAAATTGTTTTTGTTAATTACAAATAACAATTGTGTGCATAAATAATTAAAACCTCATCTAAAAGAAAAAAAAATTATGATAAATATTAATATATTTTTACCCTTAAATGAATAATAGAAACATAAAAAGTATAATTTGTGCATCTTTTACAACATAACATCAATACTTTCCTTATAAATGCATATTTGATATAATATTAATTGATATTTGTATAATTACTGTTAATAAATTACGAAAAAAAATGAAAAGTAATTCTTTATTCTTACACAAAACAAACATTCTCTTGAATTTTAATATGACAATATACTTTCAATGAAATTTAAAAAGTTTATGGTACTAAAATGTATATATATACTAGTAAATTACATAGAATTCTTTCACTGAATTCCAAAAAAAAGGAATAAATAAAATTCCTGAATTTCTTTTTTCTGATAATTTCTAGATTGATATATCATCTGATAACATTAGTACATGTAATTATTTGAAGAATTACACTTCATACAAATGAAGTTATATAATAAACCTTAACTTACCTAAACATGTTAAAAATTAATGTGAATTTAAAAAAGTGTTCATGGCTTTGTAATAACTGATTTTATAAGGAAAAAAACGTATGTTTATAGAAATGTTTCAATAATAATAGCAGAGAAGTTATCTTGTTGTGTTTTGATAAATATTAGATGAAGTATGCACTTATCCTACGAGATTATATTATATAAGGAAAGTTATTCAAATACTGTGATCGGTATAAACGAAGATATTATATATGAATTATTAGATTATGAATATATTAGGTTGAATATACAAAATAATAACTGAAGATGACGTATTGTTACTTTTGTATACGTGAATTTTCTATTTCATTAGAAAATATTATATTTACGTTTGTTATTTCTGATGATAATATTTGAAAACTAAATATTCAATAATTCATATGTATTCGAAGAAGTAAATCAGCAAATTATATAAGAATTATTAGAATATTATTCAGTATATGTAAATAAAAACTGCCAAAGAAGGAAACACTGTATGAGTGAATAACCGAACTAAAATATATTAAACTGAATACTGCAGAATATTAACTTCAGTTTTGTAAAAATTGTGTTCATATAGTAAATAATTGTTTAAAGAAATGTATTATAGTTTTATATACACAAAAAGAGGCATTGTATTAAAATAAAATAAATGCTTTTCTTACAAAAATAAAAAGAAAAAAGTTATATTCTATTATATATACAGACATTATTGAATGAGGAATAAATCTACGAAAGGAAATTTGTTTCAAAATTTCCTGGAACATCTAAAAAAAATAAAATGCATATATAGGATAACATTTTAAAACTGTTCAAACCGTGACAATAAAATGATTTAGAAATTACGATGATTTTGCAGAAACTCATTTTGTAGAGATAATATATAATTACAGAAATATAGAAAGTGTATATTAATTTTTCAGATTACAGAATCAATAAAAAATTTTGAACTCGTATAAAAGTAAACGTATAAATAATATAGCACGAGTAACAGAAAAAATGATAAAACATGAAAGCGAAGAAAGAAATGAATTATAATATTAAAGTTAAAGAATCATTTCAACATAGATTAAGAGAAGAATTCAAATTTTTTCTTTTAAATTAAATGGATTTATTTTCTCATTTTTTTTAGTATCATTTTTCCTAATAAAAAATATGTTGTCTTGTACTATATTGTAAAAAATATAAAACATTAAAGTATATGAATGAATGATAATAATTGTACGTTTATTTATAAATTATTGTTAGAATACTTAATAAACTTGATATTTATATAATTCGTGGATCTACCAAAAATTAATTAAATTCAATATCACGCCTATTCTATGTATTATAAAGGTAGTACATTTTGCGAATGGAAGGAATATTTTTTTGTGCGATAATGTACCAATGAATAGTATAAATAATAAATAAAATATTTTATTTTTTAATATTTAATTATATCTTTCTTATTATATCTATTAACTGTAGATTATTAGGGGTACCTATTATATGACCATTAATATTTTTTCTGTACACTGCAGAACATATAAAGATATAAAATGAGCACAGTTATATAAATTATTGTAAAATGAGAACAAAAATAATTATTAAATATAGAAATTTCTTTTATTGTCACACTTATAAAGTATAATAGAATTTTTTATTAAATAATTATATATTAAAAACTAAAAAAAATGAAGAGCACACCAATGATTTGAGGAACTCCTTTGATAATACATAATGAATATAATTTAAATAGACATGTATTATTCTATGTATCCGATGTCTGCGTGATATAAATAGATTCTACATTGTTCGTGGCTGTAAAAGCCCGAGAGTTTATTTGTTTTACTATATATGTATTTTTAAATATTTCTTCAGGTTTATCCAGGAATGTGTGGGTTAAATAATATAATATAAACATCGAGTCTTTTCCTGGAGCGTCTCTTTTTTTATGTTTCTTTCCAGAACATCTATAATAGCGAAGTGTTATAGTTTTCTTTTAGAATCTCAATAAATCTTTTTTTTTTACAACGTTTTTTCGTGTAAAAGCTTTGAATTTTAGAAAACACCTTGATATGCTTTCCTTTTGCGTAGGAATCTAAGTATTTGTTTTTTCTTATACGGAATTTCATGAGATGTCTTCATGTGATTATTAGAATATTTCATTTATAATACATTATAATTTTGTTATCATTTTCTATGGACAACTGTGATCGTAACGATAGAAATCATATGGACAATTAGAATAAAAATAAATAATATCCATAAGAACAGTGATGAATTTATGGTAAGCATGTCGTTTAACAATGGAATTAATGTAATTTTTATACATATGGATCTCACGGATGGCAGATTTAATGGTATTTTCAATATATTTATAATTTTTAGAATAATCATGAAATTATTTTTGTCATAATATCTCTTTTACATCTTGAATATCTTTTTCATAAAAATGTGTTTAACGATGATATTTATTTTTAAGTGTATATTTGTATACTTCAAAATTAGTAATAACAATACTACTTAAAATGTCTGACTTATTTCTTATCATTTTACACATTCTTAGATATATTCCATATTTGTAATCCAAAGAATGACCGTTGATTGATCAGTTATAGTTTTTATGGTTCAAAAATTCTTGGTTTCTAATATTTTTTCAAAATATTTCTTAGTAATACACGAGTTATTGTCATATTATTTGCAAATTTCACCTGCAATATTACGCTTTGTTTGCCCTTTTTCCAAATTATTATATATATTATAAGAGTACAAAGATAATGATTTATTTAAATGAACGTTAAGTAAATAAAATAGAATTAATATAGAAGTTAAATTAATTTGCTAAGAAAAAAAAATTTCCACTGTATTGAATTTGTGATCGAATTTCTAAATAGTAAGATAATAATGATTAATGCAAATACACATTTTTTACAAAATATATAAAAGACGCTTCTCCAATTGATTTCCTGTCCAAATGGACAATTATATTATACGAATATATAGTAGTTAATATATATAAAGTAAAACATGAAAAAAAATATATTATATATCATTTTATGCTAATTTTAAATACGAATGTGTATATTATGAGGATAACTCAGAATTAAATAAACAAAATGGCAATAATATAACATGAAATAAATTCTTTTGTTTTAAAAAAATAAAATGAAAATCGCGTATGAAGTATTCTATATAAAACGTAATTTTATGCGTAATGGCATTATTTATAAAACTACATTACATAATTTAGCGTAAAACCTATTATTTTCTACGTTTTAAGAGTCAAGCCATGTATTATATTTTTTCGGATGTGCTACAACTGTCGCAATGTAATACATATGTGTATATCTTTTTATTTTTGTATTACTAAATAAAAATATATCTAAATGAATATATTTCCTTTTTAAAAGAAATAAGTACTCAAAGGAATATAAAGGAAAATTATTTATAAAATATAAAAAAGTATAAAAATATATGCTTTGCAATTTTCAAATTTTCTGCAGAAAATATTTGTATAGGATAATTATAATGTTACATGTTTAATTCTAATATTGTATATTATAAATTTTATTTACTAAAAAATAATGTTATAAATTCATGATAGTTTTTTTTGTTTTTGCTAAATCTTTGGCGTATATCAAAGCATTTGTTGAACATGGGATATAATAAAGGTGTTTACTTATATATATCTGTATTATTGTGGTAATACATATTGTTTTGTCATAATAATTAAGCACAAAATAAAATTGTCGCGACATAAATGTGGAAAGATATATTTTTTATGTGTGATCATACGTATAAAAAAAAAATATATTATAATAATAAAAATATTTGTAAACAATTATTTTTTAAAAACTTAGGATTTTACTTAAGTATTATATGTAATTTATTTTACTAGATAACATATTAATATTGTGACATATTAGGAATAAGAATAAAAATATCAATGATTAATGTTTTATATTGTAATACTGTATTTCGCTTTTGTCATAATAAATATTATATTCATTATTGTTTATTGCAATTAAAATTTTTATTATTTAATAATATTAACGATTCTAACTTAATATAACAACAAACAGTATAGAAGGATTATATCATAAAAAGTAGTATGTAAACTACACTGAGTGCAATATATACTATATCAATACTTGGGTGTTTTTTACTTTTCATATATGGATATTATACACTTATTTTTTTTTTATTTACTCATACTATAATGGCTGAAGATATAGTGCTTGAAGCCCTTAAATTATTGGAAGGGGAAGTATAATTCAATTTTTTCAAAAATAATTGTTTGTGCGATATCACTGATTCTTTTATTTTTCATTATATAGAAAGAATAATACATAGAATATAATAAAATTTTATGTTCATCTTTTTAATCATAGGAACTACTTCAGAAAAATTTATATTTACATAATTTTTATGAAAAGTTTTCCAATGATATTAAAAATACATATGAAAAATATGAACAATGCATAAAAGACAATATTGAAAAAAATCCCCCCATTTCTACGGTTAAATGTCGTGTTGATGAAAATGAAATATATTTGAATACACATGTGGAAGAATTTAAATCTGCTTATACACACGATAGCAACCGTTGTGATAATTTGTTGTATTGGATGTCTGATAAAATAGACACTTGTAAAGATAATTCCCATTGCATTATCTGGTTATATCGCGTTTTTTCTAAATTTTGGGAGAATACAGGATGTTGTGTAAAGAAACAAGATAATAATGAAGGTAACTGTAATAAAAAATTTATGATAGTATTTGATAAAGAAGTAATAAAGAATATAAAACAGTTAAACCGATTTTTGGAGCATTATAATAAAATTGAAAATTCCTTAAACGAAAAAATATCTCTAAAGAAAGAGACTTATTGTAAGTATTTAAAGTTTATTTTTGATTTATATCACTTAATGGATAATGAAGTTAATGATCGTACGCGTAAGAAGTACGAAAAAGCATTGAAAGACTTTGAAAACACATTTATCGATGAAAGCAAGCTAACTAAATTAAAAATTGAATGTAAGAATCCTAATTTATCGGCAACATCACAGAGTGGAGTAAATACTTCAAATGTATCATCAGAAAGTTTTGAGAGATTTACACCAGATGACGAATATTTATATAAAAAAGAAGATAAACCACCAGAAAAAATGGTACAAGAAAGGATGAAAGAAATAGCACATTTTCTTTTTTATTAAAATTAATGCGTATAGAAAATTTTATTAATGGTGTGTATCCATAGACGAAAGATATAATTATTCTTAAAAGAATTATTTAAATATTTATACAATTATTTTTCTCTGTTTTACTTTTAAGGATGAAATTTTAGGAGATACACCTTCATATAAATTATATAAAGACTTTGATAACGATGCAGATGAATCTGTAGGAAAAGAATGTTCTGAAGTTTACTTTAAGGAGCAAAGCACTTACAAAGATGAAAGTATAAAAGTTTGTAAGAAGATTAGAAATAATTTTAACAAGTTATATGATACCAGCAACATTATAAAAACAGATAAACCTTGTTTACATTACAAAAATTGGGTATACGAAGAAATATGGAAAATGATTACCAAGAATTCATATTATGATAACACAGGAGAAATTATTAATAATCTTTTAAAACTACAAAAAGAAAAAAATATTCACAATGATAAAAATAAAGATGTTTGTCATTATTATTTTAACTTCAAAGATTTTACTGAATTGAATGCAAAAAAAGAAGAAAAAGATTTGCATGACTATTTTAAAAATTATTATATTATTGAGAAAAAAATTTCTCCAAATATAGAAGAGAAGGAAAAGTATAAGATATATCTTGAATATATTTATAAATTATATGAAAGACACAAAATTGGTTGGAAGTGTTGTAATGACTTTGGTATCGATCCGTTATGTACCCATTATTTTAAATGTGAAGAAGAATATAATCCAAAGGATCTCATAGATATATTAAGTGGTATCGAAAAAGAAACCATTAAGAAAAAGTATAAAGATATTCCAGTAGTACGCATTGGTGAAAAAAAAGATAAAAATGCTATTGATGAAAAAAATATTATGAGAATTCAATATGGAAGATGTTCTAGAATCTATGATCCAGACGACAAAACAAAAGTATTTTCTTTAAGATGCGATTATCAAGCATCTATTGATCACTTAAAAGGTTTTCATGAAAAACTACCTGATGGGAAGAAAAAGGATGATGAAAAAGCAACTACGTCAACTAGTATTTCACCTGATGATATGAGTGATTCCTCGGGGATATCAAATATGGCAGAAGAAGAATCAAATCCTGTTTCTTATAAAATTCCGACGTCAGTTGCTCTTGGAATAGGAACAGCTTTCATTTTTTTCCTTTACTACAAAGTATAAAAAAATTTTCTTTTATCATACAAATATTTTACTTTATTAAATAAATATAGGTCAAAAATAACTGTTTTATAATACCTTATATATTTTTTTTCTAAATTAGTTTACTCCATTTGGATCATTATTTGGAAAAAGAGATAAAGGAATAACAAGTTTTGAAGATGATTTTAATGAAGAATATATGCAAGAGTTTTCGTATCATGATGCAGAATACGAGGACATAAATCGGCATAACGGGCGAATACATATAGCTTATCAATGAGAATGACAGTAATTAAGCTTTAAATTTTATACAAAATAATTTTGAAAAATACTATTAAGATATATTAAAATATATTTATAAACGCATTTACATTTTATATAAAATTATAATATAAACGAACAAAAAAAAACTTATACTGGAGGAGCAAAAAATGAGTATAAATTTTACAACGTCAAGAAAAAGAAGATTTCATGCTATGCAATTAATATAGAAAAAATATTATGTCATTAATTGTATTACCCACATTAATTTTACACAATTATCTTATATAAAATTGTATCTAAGACATAAAATATAATATGTACTGAAAGTTGCACAAGTAACTTAAATGTAGTAAATTATATACACTAATAAAGGAGGGGAAAAATAAATAAATGTTTATCAATATAAAGGTAATATTGAATAAACTAGTATTTGTAAAACATAGAAAAAATAGGAAGCGATAAAATATAATTATTATGGTAATTAAATGTGGACATTAGGTAATGAAAAAAATTGTCCTAAATTATAATTTTATGAAAACTTCAAATATCTACATGAAGATAAATGATGAATAATGTATATATGGAATATTGTGAGAAAATTAAGCATATTAATATATTGAGGAAAACATATTATTTATTAATGTTTTATTCGAGAACACTAGTAAATATGTTTAACAATTTTGACAAATGTGGTTTTACCCATTTGTTGCGTACCATATAATTTTTTTTTGTGTTTTAATTGTAATAATTTTATTATTTTTGTTTTTAACTTTTTTTTTTTTTATCATCAATTTATTAATATAATTATGAAGATATTGCTATTTATACGGCATTTGTATAAATCTTAGTTTTGAACTTTAAATTATTTGTTTTGTTATAAATTATTTTTTTCTGTGTTTATGGAAATGATTTTACCTATTTCTAGAATAATATAGATATATTTTTTTGTATGTCTATTTGTGAATAATTAGCTAGTTACATTCTCATATTAGTTATGTCAAATTATATTTTTCATTGACATCTTTTAAAATGGAACTATGTTGGGTCAAGTAAAATATAAATAAAAAATGCAATGTGGATAAAATGTATTTTTTATGAATAATTATAAATATCCAATAAAAACAAATTACATATAGATATATTTTTCAGAGTGTATATATCCTGAAAAATAAAAACATTGTAATAATTATTTTATTAATAGAAATGTAAAACAATTTAAAGAGATATATTGTGTAATATGCTAAAAGTTGTTAGTTCTATTTATATTTATAAATAAATTATAATTAGTGAACTTAATTGTGTACAATGGCTATGAAGTTTCATTATGCAGTGTTATTAATTATTTCTATTATATGTATGTGTAAAGCAGTAGATATATAACAAATGATCGAAGAACTACTGTTCCTTTAATTAAGAAACGATTTTTATAATAGTTAAAACATTAGTATTATATATTTTGGAAAATTCTTGTACTACTGAATTTAGTTTTACCTATACATAAATATATGCACAAAACGAAATCATCATATGTCCATTTCGTTGTATTGCGATACATATTTTTTATTTTTCATTTTGCTAATGCAAATATTATTTATTGTCATAGAACAATATAGTAATGTGAACATTTTAGTAAAAACATAATTGTGAAATTAGCAAATACATTAGTACGCATGGAATGGTTATATTTTCTTCCACAAAAAGTCCATTTGCTACATTATAACGAAATCAGTTACATAACAAGGAATTATGTAAAATTATTATTATTCTATACTTTTTTATTAATATTAAAATATATAATAATAATTCCAAATAAAATAGTTTACACATTATAGTTTAAGATTAAATTATAAATATTGATGTTTAGGTATACAAATATCTTTAATTATATAACATATAAAATAAAAATTAAGATTATATTACTGGACGTAAAATAAATTGGTATAAGATAAAATACCAAAAGAAAGGAATAGATTATTTTTTTATATATATGTAATGAATAAAAATACAGTTTTGTACCTGCCTAATAATTAATTCACATAAACTATGTAATATATATCAAAATAGAAAATGTACTATAAAAGATTATTATATTTTTTTCTGACAATAAAAAAGTGTTTATAATAGTGAACCATTAATGTATATATGTTTGACATATGAATTATCCTTTTTTTTTGAAAGCAATTTAATTATATGTTACCTTTTATTGCAAAATATATAATGAAATATATGAGAAGAAATAATTGTACTATATTTTTTGTGCATATTTATTTCCATCTGTATTGATTAATTCTCTGTATATATTTATTATTAATTTTACGGAAGTTTATACACTCTTTTAAAATATTTATTTTTTCGTTTTATAATAATATACAGTAAAATATTTTGAAAAGCACAGGTTTTCATTATTATTTATATGTACATTTATATGGTGTATTATTTTTTCTGTTAGTATATATTTACACTAAGAAATAAATTAATGAGTTATTTTTTCCATAAAAATGAATAATATCTTTTATGATAAGATAATACAATGAGAATATGCATTCTATTAATAAAAACGTTAAGATATACTTTTTTTTTGCACAGGCATTTTTCGCAGTATATATATATATATTATTAATGACTCAAATTTTCTTTTTAATATAAAAATTATATTATAATTCATTATTAAATAATAAGACAGGAATCTTATTATTGTAAAGTCTCTTTTTGTCACATCGGTAATAGTTATTATTATATATTAGATTTAACATTAGTTATTAATATATAATAAATATATATTTGTTAATTCTGATATACAGTTATTGAATTGTATTACCTGAATATTCTTCTATTTAAAATATTATTTTAACGATATCATATGATTAGCTTGAATTTTTATTTAATATATAATGAAATTTCTTTTGAAATGTTTTTTATTCTATTTTCGGCATTTTCTTTTTCTAAAGGTATACATTTAAAAGAATGTATTAATATATATCTATTCTTTTTAATTCCATAAAAATAATTTATAACGAATTTTTTTGGGATAATTAATTATGCATGGGATCATATATTATATTAAATGTATTACTCTCTTCAGGGTTATCAATATACTGTAGAGAGCTTTCTGAAAGAATTCCATTAAAATTATCATAATTTTCTTGTGTGAAATAATGTTTTTGTTTTGGAAATTGTATACCATGCTTCCTGTAAATGAATGGTATTACACAAATGGGAATTTATAAATGTGTGTATATGCATTCACTGTATGGTAATTACATTAACGTAATAACTCCTAGTTAGGTTTTCATAGAGAACAGGCATTTTTAATTCATGATTTAATATACTCTGTATAGATATAATCCCGAAAGACAAGTTCCCAATATTGTAGCAACGGATGTAAGTGCTATTTTTTTTAGGTGAAATATTGAACGAGTCCTCTGGATTTAGTTCAGGTAAATATCCATGCTCACACGGGTTTGGTAACTCATTACTTTTAGTCTCAGATATATCCCTTTCATTATAAATAATATTAGGAAATGTTTCAGAGATATATTTGAATGTGTATTTATCATCAATATGGAAAGATTCATCTTATTTATTAACATGACCCCTTAAATGTACCTATTAAAAGTACTCTTCCTTTCATTTACATGATTTGCATTCTTACAGTACGTTTTTTTATTATACGTTTATGAATTGGCTTTGAAAGCGTTCTTATTTTCATAATAATAATCTAATTCCTTTATTAATTCCATTTATGGAGTGTAATCTGTCTGTGCACGTGGACATTTAATATTTGCTTAAGAGCTTAAATTTTCGAATAAACCAAATATTCTATTTAAAAATCGTTCAAAGCTATCTATAATATCTGCGATATCTTCCGTATGCTTGGTCATTTTAGGAATATAATGTAGTGCATAATTAATATAATAATTCAAATCCCTGCATCGATTATTCTGTACGTGACTAAAATCACCTAAGGATTTAGTATTATAAATAGTAAAAAGTTCTCCTTTAAAAGAAAAAATCCAATTTTTAATATTATCAATTATTTTCTCTAAATTAGCAGCATCTTCGAATTTGGAAAAGTTTGTATCTGTTTTCAATATTTCATCAAAAGTTTTGCATGTAAATAACCTCTACCTAATATTTGCATTAACAAGAATAAAAAGAAAAATCATAAATGATTAAAGTTAAGAAAATTGTTACATTTTACACTACACAAATATTTTATTATTAAAATTAAAGGATATAAAAGTTTATCTTCATAAAAGAGTTAAAGTGCACATTCAGAGATACCGTATCCATGCATATTAAATTTAGGAGTGAAATAACTATTAATATTACTATGTTAGTATTTATTAAAAAAAATTATATAAAAATATTAAAAATATTTATTTTCATTATTATGTTGTTTAAATTGCAGAATATATATGAACAAAATTTCTTAAAGGTAATAGATAATTTATTACAATAAAAAGTTAATATGGGATTCGTTTTTTCTTAAACAATATTTTTAATTAAGAGATAATAAAACAGCATTGAATTTATAAGGAATTTATGTGAAAGAAACAAGATTCAATGATTAGTTTATTTTGTAAAATGCTTATTTATATAATATAATATATTCTTATAATTATTACATAATAACATAAGTTAAAGAAGGATAAAAAAAATTTATAATTTATATGAATAGGTACCTCTTATTATATTTTGTTTGACTCTAAAATAGTGGAAACTTTCATTTACAAAATAAACATTTCTTATTATATATATATGTTTAGCTAAAGTAAGATTATGCTAATATTATTTTGATTAAGCGTGCTTGTGCTATAAAAGTAGGTTGCATAAATGATACCTGTAAATATTAAATTATATTATTATTTTATGCTATTTTTTTTAAATTAATAGAAAAATTTTTCTAGTATTCATTATATAGTAAAACACTATATGTAGCTGCTAATATATGAGCATTATAACGATGTATCCTTCAAAGAAGATAAAAATACACTTTATGCGAAGTCAAAAATAAGAATAATTAAAATATTTTATAAATTAATATATAAGGAATGTAATTTGTTATATATAAAAAATAGTAATTAATGAATTAATTAGATCATTTTGTAATTGAGAGGAAGTTTTTAACTTCTTCACAATTATTTTATTATTTTCATATAATAAATTAAATAGAATAGCTAATATTATAGATACAAATTATAATTTAATAAACGAGATACAATAGTTTTAGTAAAAAATTTATTCTTTGTTAAACTATGGAATATGCTAAAGAAAGGATTAAAATGGATATGTAGATAGATAAATAAATACACAAATAAACATGTAAAGCATAAAAACATTTTATAATTATTACAATTAAACTATGAAAGCATAAAATAATATATATAAAAGACTGTTATCATATTATATAATAAATTATCAGTAATATGAATAATAAAAATCATAGTTATAATAAATGTTCCTTATTAATTTTTTAAAAACATTCAATATTTCTTGTGTTAAATAATAATTATATATAAATGAAAAAATTATAGATAAATTAAATGAGGAAAAAAATAAAAAGATTATATTATAATTTAAAATTATATATATATATATTTGTAGTTAACAATTTTATAAGCATATAACTAATGCCAATTTATTCAGATTATGGATAGAACCAAAGTTTTATTTATACAAATCATGATTTTCTTATATAATTTACCATATGTAACATTTGTAGCAAAAAAATTACCATGGATATTCAGAAGTGCTTAAATAACTATTACAAAATTGAAAAATTCACTTATTATATATTATACGCTTATAATAATTTACTTCTTTATTTAATATATTTTAAATAGAGCAAAATTATAATATATTTTATTCAACTTATTTATATGATGCATTCCGTCATATGTATTTATTTGGGTGAAAACTTTTTCTTAGTGATTACATATTTAATTATTCTGTTATTCTATTTTTACTAAAATTGTTTATTTTCCTAAAGTTTCAGTTAAACATGCTACTGTAATTCTATTATTATAATATTGATATGTTAAAAATTATTAAAGCGTACTATTTCCATTATTAAACTTATGCTATATTTTAGACAATTTCTATAATCTTATAAAAACTGAATAAAAAATATATATATAATACAGTTACTCTGAATATTCTACTATTTATTTTACTTATATTAGATACATATGAAATCATGAAAAAAAGTACGATAGTTTTTTTTTAAATTTATTTTATCATATGTATGTTATTATTATACGTATCATATATAATAATTAGTACATTATAAACTGCTATGAAATGATATCCCATTAAGCAGATTATTCAAACTTTTTATAGATTTATATTTTTTTATGTAATTGCATAATTTTGCTTTTCAATACAACTTATATAAATTTATAATATATAATAAACTTGTTTTTGGAATATCTACATTTTAACATATTCACAAAAAGCAACAACCCTGCATTTTAACGGAAACATTGTTAATTCATTTTGAGATATTTTACATATAATAAAGTTCTGTGAAACAAGTAATTTTATTTTGTTGCTTAAAAAGTGTATTTTGCTTATAATAATTTTTTTTTTTCTTAATTTATTTTGTATATTTATAATTAAAAGTGCATAACCTTGTGTTACTTTGGAGAATAATAATTTTAAGTATATTTATAATTAGGAATTACCCACTGAACGATATGATATTTTGTATTCACTGTTTCTGAAATTAGTGTGTTCCAGTTCTGAATTAGGAAACATTAAGGCGTGTGTTCCTTCATCCTCATTAAGAAATATTGTATTATCCCTTTGTTTTCCTCGACCAAATAAGGATCGAATATTAGTAAACTAATGCAGGAATAGAACAGAAAATCAACATATAAATTGCTTTTTATGAAAATTAACAGTAGAATGTGATAAAGAAATTATTGTAAATATTTGTGTTATAAAATAAAATACATTATAACCTTAAACAAATAGAGTAAGAAGGAAGATATACCCACAGTTGCTCCCATAGCCGAAGATGCTGAGATAATGGAATTGTTTAGTAAAACCATAGGTTGATCACTCAAATGAAGTATATTATTTTTTTCTTGATATATTAAGCGTAATGGATTTTTTAATGATTCAATGGCTAGTGGACAATTAACGGTGGAATCTGGCATATAATTATACTCTATGTTGTTCATTGAATTTTTCCAATAAATATTATCTATATTATATATTTTTAATAATTCATTGAATTCTTTGCAATAGTTTTCTTCATTTTTTTTATCGTAACACTTACTAATGCTTTCATAATATGCTTTTAATCCTTTTCCAAAATAATTCAAGTATTTACATTCTATAAGTTTATTATCATAAAATTTGTCAATATTTCTATAATAAATTAATAAAAAAGCATATATACTTCTTATTTTATCAATCTCTGTCGAATTCAATTCATTAAATGTACAAATATATGGCAGTTCGCTCTTTATTTCAACCTCTAAATTATTTTTTATATTTTGAAAAAACATTTCAATACTTAATCCCCTAGGGCCAAGATTTTCTATTTTTTCATATAACCAATACTTCAGATATAAACAATTCATATTATCATTTTTATCTATTCCATTAAAAACATCATTTTGCAAACCGTTAACTATTACTATAATTTTGTATAAATTGTAACAAAAATTTTTTGAAAGTTCATTATAAATAGAATTAATTGATAATCCAGTTATTGAATTAGTGCATTTTTTTTTAACTTCGGCGTCAATTTCATTCATATAATTGAATTCATTGTAAATTTTTCCAAATTTTATTGTTTCCAGATTAGAGTACTAAAGAAATATAGAAAATATAAAACGTATATATTTATTAATGCTTATTATAGGAATAAATTCTTTATTGATATATAGAAGCTCGAATATATTTTAACTATTTGGTATAATTAAGTCGTATAGTAAAAATTTAAAAGATACATTCTTTCCTTTAAATTCTTCATAGGTAAAATTAAAGGCATGTGTAGACATTGTTATTTGATGAAATAATAAATTATGTAATAATTTTATGTATATAATATAAAAATAAAATAAAATAAAATAGATTATAATAATATTATATATTTCTAAATGTTAATTTTAATAATAAAAAGTATTTATTATTAAGATATGCTTTTCTACTTCATTGTAAGACTGAATCATTATATTACTATTTATTCATTGTAAAAATTGTTTTTAAGGGGAGAAAATAAAAAGTACAATTAAAATATAATATAAAAAGTAAAAATATAATTATATCTGTAAACTAAAGAAGTGTTGTAGAATTTTCTCTGTATGTGTAAGTATAATTCCATTATTACTTTACATAAAATATAATAGCAAGATTAATATTGAAAAATTGAAAAACGCTACTTGCGTCACCTACCTAACATAATTAAAATTAAAAATATTCCCTATATGCTAGCACTGTAGAATAGGAATGATATATATATATATATATATTTTAGATAATAATTTATGATTCATATTTAGAATTAGATATTTTATTTGACAATACATTATTTCGTTAGTTTTTATATTAGTTAATAAAATTATCCATTCATTAATGAAATAAAAATTGGCTAAATTCAAAATTAAAAAAATGAAGGAGATATGATATCATTATATTGGAATAATAAAAAACATTAAATGATTCACTTTTACACAAAAAATGTTTTTCACTAAAATTTTATGCTAATTCTTTCTTTGTAATTGCTAGGTTTCTCATGTTTTGCAATTATCAAATTATTCAAATATATTTATAATTTATACACATACTAAAACTGAAGTTTTATTTCATATTTTCATCCTTATTACCTTGATAAAAAGAATATTATTTTTACATTTAATAGAGATACTATATACATAAATAATAGGAATACGTAAAGCGATATTCTTGTAACAAAGAAGTATAAAAATATTTTATAGTAATAATAAAAT
>FLRD01000313.1:0-13136 GCA_900088485.1 Plasmodium ovale wallikeri
TGATAATTAGATATCATGATTATACTGTTTAGTTTACCTTTCTAATAACTTTAATATGTAACCATTAATTTAAATATATTATTTTAATGTATAAAAATTAGTGTGAATATATTAATTATTTATAAAGTGAATTCAATATTTTTTTTACATATAAAACAGAGAGGTAGTACTAAATAAATATCGAATTCTTTTTATTAATAATACGCAAGTAAAATATTCTGTAAAAATTATATAAGTAAAGCTAATATTACTTAAAGATGAATGTTCATATTGTATGAGACTATGTACAAATAATAGGTAAAAACACTTTTTATAGTTTTAATTCAAAATTGTTAAATATAGTATAGTGAACATTTTAATAACTGAATATAATATAGATTAAGAAAAATTTTGTATGTTTTATAATATAAAACTTTATTCTTTATACAAATATATATATGTGTGATAGGAATTATCCTTTTAATAATATTCATTCGTTAGTATGTATATTGTAATTTTTTTTTATATTTTTCTTAATAATGTACTATTTTCAAATTGCAGTTATTATTTTACATTTCATCTACTTTTTATTAATACGTTTTTTAATAAGAAAATTTTTATTTCAATCATTTTATTGTAGTTATCTTCTATTTACATAAAATCTTAAAAAATAAGATCCATAAACAATATATATCGTATTCGATAATTGCATATTTTCGAATTTTTAATAATAATAATAATAATAATAATATTATTTATTATTGTATTCTTTCATATATTAACTATTTCTCTTTTTAATTGACTAAATAATAATGCTGCAATAATAATCTAATTTGAAAAAATAAAGTATGCAAGAGAACAAGAATTCTTTTTTTCTGCGAACGTATCATGGCCTCTTTATATGGAATTATATATATTCACTTCTGTAAAAGGTTTTATAAATTTTCATTTTTAATCCTTACCGTAATTTATGAAAGTACGGCAAATTCTATTTATTTCTTCTAAGTTTCTTTCAGAATATATTATTTTTTACTCCACATTTTTGAGTTTATATTATTATTTTCAATATATACAAATAAGTTTTTTTTAATTTTTCTTTTGCAAATGATCCTTTATTTTATTATTATTGAAAGAAAATAGCACATGTTTATATGTATGTTCAGAAGATAAAAAATACCCCAGACACGAATTTATGTCAGAATGTGTATTTTCCGTTTCTTACAGTAAATATTGAAACTATGTTTTCTTCTTTACATTGTAACTGAGGTTTAGACTTAAAATTATATATAAACATATATTGTTTAAATAAAAAAACCTACACTATATTTTTCCTTATGTTAGTATATATTCCTTATAATATAAATTAAACACATCATTAATACAACGTTTGTCATAATTATTGCATGTAACATCTTTAATACGTGTTTATAGAATTTACTATTACAATAATCCATGTAAACAGAAAACAATTTACTTTTGTAATTTTTTATACCGCATAAATACCAATAAAACCAATTATACTATACCTATCATCGTAATAACCTCTATGTCCACTATTATGTCCATGAGCATAAGCATCAATATGGATATTTCCTAAATGTGCACCATGAACAACATGATTATGTCTTAAACTACATTAAAGTGTAAAATGAGGAGCATCTATAAGGAAAAAGCTAGAAATAGCTTAGAAATACAAAGAAAAATCAAAATAAGAAATAAATCCAAGACTAGCTTAATAAATATTACTATATAAATCATATATAATAAAATTAAATATCTTGAATAATTCTAATTTTTTCAAATTTCACTAATTTTATTTATATTCAATTGATTAGTTATAACTTCATCATAAAAAAAGAACTTTAAATATGTACAGATCGTTTTAGCATACATAGCTAATAATGAATAAACATTATATTTAAAATGGTTTTAATTATTGCGAACCATTTTATAAAAAATTGTTTTAAGGATTTCATAACTTTTTCCATTATTTATATTCATAAAATAATTTGGCAAAATTTCTTTTTTTCTGATATACGTTATTTAAGTTATTATAGATTTATACTAATTCAGTATTTTTCCACAAGGTATACTAAATGTAAAAATTAATTTAAAATATAAAAACATATAAATTGTTATAAAATACAATGAATAATTTATTGCATTACAAAAGACGTATAGATAAAATTATTTATGTAATGATTATAAACATGAAAACATGGATGTCTTTCTCTTAGTAACACATTATATGCAGGTTATAATAGCATTTATTTCAGAAAAAAGTCAATAAATTAGAATAATAAAAATTCCTTTATATAATTATCTATGCATAAAAAACACAAGTGTGCAACTGATAAGTAATGTGCTATTCCAAAAAAAGAAATAAAAATTATTGTATACACTAACATATTGTAATTATACCTTAAATTGCAAACGCCATAATAATATTAATATAACACCGTATCAACATTATGCAAGAAAAATTTTAATTATAATAATATAATATGAAACTAATAATTAAATCATTTTTTACTATTTAAAATTTTTTTTTCATGAAAACGTCATATTCTTATGAACTATATAATTGTATAAATGTTGTAAATACAAGGAATATAACATAATATAATAGAAACAAATTTTGCCTATGTAGAAAAGTAGAAAACGTAACATTTTACTTCATTATTCTTTATAATTAAATTTGAAAAATATAAATATTATTTTTAATAAAATTAAATATATATAAATAATTTGATTATTAATGCCTTTTATTTGTTAATCAAAAGAAAACAAAGAAAAAAATAATAATATTATAAAATAACTTTTAGTAATTTAAAAGAAAAGGGGCTATCATTAAATTCTGTAGCTACTATATTTAAAAAAAAAATAGAAAAAATAATTGAAAATACAATGTTAAAATATTATATATATATAATAATATATGAAAAATGAATAACATTATTCATTTTAATACGTATATATATTTTTTAAATGATATATGATGCTGAAAAATCAATATAATATTGCAATATTTATATATAACATTTCAAATATAATTTGTGTTCTGCTTCATTTCATCAAAATTGGAAACATTATATTATGTTAAAGAAAAAAATATATGAAAATAGTGCACAATTATACTATTTTATTTTACATATATATTTGCTTTATTACATATTATGTGTATATAAGCATAAAATACAAAAAATTCAATATTAGTTAAATTATCTTAAGAATTTCAATGATTTTAATGAGTTATTAATTATTTAATAACAAAGAAATAAATGAGTAGCATAAGGTATAATTTATTTGATTTTTATACGCATATTTATTACGATTTAAGTAAAAGAACAGGTAATTATTTTTTAATTCGTTTTTTCTAAGAATTATGCACGCAATTATACAAGGTAAAAGGGAGAGAATATGCTGAGAACATATTTATAATTATAATTATAAATATATACATTTTTTAGCAACATATTACTTGCGTGTATTTTGATAAATATTTTTTAAATTTAATTTTATTTTTTATTTAAATTTTATATGTTTCTGTACTTTTATTATCATATTATTTTTTATATTAGAGTAATATATTTTAATATTAGGCATATAATGTCACATTTTGGACACAATTTTATTACAGTGTGTTCACTGTTTTACCATTGAATGAATTATAATACAATTTTATGTGTTCAATTTTATTTACATATTAATGTTATAAATGCTATGAATAGAATTAATTTGTAAATTTTTATTCTATTCCTTTTATTATGTTATACGTATAATTATTTTAAAGGAAAAAATTAAAATTTTAAATAATTGTTATGACGTAATATCTAACTTCATTATATTGTTTAACAAAGTATAAATTTTATTAATGGATCTCAATTGTAATATTAATTATTTCCCTATGTTTACTCTCCTGAAAAATTAATTAATTATGTAATATTTTTATTACATTAATATCATTTTTTTTTCATAACATTAAATAGTTAACATTTTATATTTCTGCATGTGGACTTTAATACTTTTTGACTTATTTAATATAATTTTATTTATATACATATATTCTCCAGATGTTTAATAATTATTAACATTTTAATTAACCATTATATATTTTTTATATGCATTCATATTAATTTCAATATTTTTATTATATTATTCTTTTTATTTCCTTTATTTTATATTTATAAATGCTTCTAATGTATGCTCTATTTTTACTTGTTACTTTTTTACAAAATTATTTTCACTATTTAAGGAGAATGAATAATACTATAATTTCCCCCTTTCAATTTATTTTAAATTTTGATAATTTAAAACCTTTATAGTTATACTAATATACTGATTTTTAACTTTTGAAGTTAGGATAATTTATGGACGTAGTTACCAAATTTTTACATAGTTATATTGGTCAAAAAAAATGGAAATACAAATTTCTAGAAATTAGCTATTGTTTGTTATTTGGGGTAATATTTCACTTCAAGACTATGTGAGACTTTTTTTCTTTTTCCATGTAATAACTATTTTCAATTTTTGTTTGATCATCTAATTATAATTTTTTGACATTTTAATTTAACCTAATATATGAAGGAATTCTTACTTTTCATAAAATATGCTTTTATCTATCGTTACTGAAAATATTAAATCGAAATATAATAGTATTATTTACATGGTATATATGAATACATATTGCTTGAAAAAAGAGTCCCTATATACTAATATTGTGATATATTATTTTATCCTTTGTTTTTTATTATTTTTCTGTTAATATGCAATTCCCTGTTTGCATGCATTCTTTATTTATAATCAACTTACATAGTGGCGATTTAATCTTATTAATTTTTTTTAGATATTTTTAATAATTATTTTTTTTAAACATCATAATATATTTATGTTGTATTCTTTATTTTCTTTTATATTTTGCATATGAAAAAAAAAATTATCAAATTAAAAACATTCATATTAATCCAGTAACCTCTGTTCATATACTTCGTATTATATCCAATTTCCTTAAGACCTACGTTACAAAGATTGATAACCTATATTGTGTTGGTTATTATCATAATTTTCATTCACATATTCCAAAGTGTTTTCTAATGATTCATTAGTTTCATCATTATAAATGTTGTGTTCTACGATTTTTTTCTTCAGGAAATGTTTATTTATCCAGGATCCAAACGGAGTAAACTAATATATAAATTGAAAATATTAAATATGGAATTCCTTTATATTAGAATTATGTATGTTTTATGAAAAGGAATAGTTAATATTTATATAAAGTATTTATTTTATCACATTATTTTCATTTACTTTATGTAAAATGAAATAAATTAGGACACTACCAAAAACCGGAAAAATTACTGCCATAGCAGCACTAGAACTTTGAGGGGTATTCAATTGTGCCTCATTTTCTGCATCAGAATGATGTTCTTGATGAGATTGTCTCATAAAGCTAGTTGCTTCCCCATGATCTCGTCCTTTAGATCCTTTTCCCATTTCTCGTGCTGCATCACCAAATCCGGTTGCTCCTAATTCTGGTGTTAAACCGAGAACACGTTGCAAATCACAGTGTAACGGTGATAACGCTTCGCCATTATTAGCTTTTTCAATATCTTTTAATACACTACAATAGAAGATACGATTAGATTGGCATTTTCCATTTACCTTTTTATATGCATCATCACCTTTTTTTATATAATCTTTCACATCTTGAGTACATATATAACTATTAGCCGCAAGGTGCATTTTAACGTTTCCATAATCGGTAGCGTAATTGAATAAATCATTCATATCATTAAAATCATTCGTATTTAATTGAGCATTAATTGAACAGTCATTTATTTTTTTTTTTTTTGTGTATTCATTCCAAGTACTATAAATTTTAAGGAGAGCAGTATTCGTCGTTTTTGAATCCTGACCCTTGAGAATTATGTTGAATAGATAATTATGCATCCAATAATTTACAATTTTGCAAGGATCATCTTGAAATGGCCCCGTAAAACTTAAATCCTTCAATCTACTTAATGCTCTAGTTAGTTTCATGCATAAATCCCAAACTTCTATGTATCCACTTAATTTATCGCGTAGAGAATTACATATAGTAGAATCACCTTCCGTTTTATAATCTCTATCTAATCTGCTATAATTATATTTGGAGTCTAGAAGAAGTGTATTGCTATCCTAAAAATTTATGAGAATGAATGTATAACAAATAAATACTTATATTGAAATGTTTTAGTGTTATATGATGAATTACACAATATATAAATAAAAGGATATAAAAGATTAATTGAATAAAAATATATATACTGGATCTTCCATTTCGTTATATTTATTTGAGTATCGTGAATATTAATATTGTACAAGTAGTATAATTTAAGTTTATATATTTATGTATACATAAAATATAGTGAAATAATATATAAATGTAATTGTATTTTTTTATTGAAATATTTAAATAAATAAAATTATTTATTTATCATAAATATGTGTGAAATTCAGAAAAATCAAAGATTTTAATGGAAAAATTATTTATATACATATTATACACAAAAATGAAGAAAAATAAATAAAATTCGCTAAATGAAAAAGAATTCTGCATTTACTATTATATAAAGAAGACTTAAAAAGATTTTGGGGGGAAATATTACTTATAAATATTGTTCACAATTCACAATACAGAAATTTTTTTAAATTAACATGTTTTATTTCTATAGGAATGGAAATATATTACTACATATTCATAACCCTGTAATTATTGAAATATATAATTCATCGAATAAAATACATCTATTAAATAGACTTATAGGAGTCATTAATTTTTTACAAACATCAATAAAGTAACATACTTATATTCATTAAATTTTATATATTTAACTAAAATATTTTCACTTATCTGTTAATTTTAATATATTGAGAATATATAAATAATTAGAACTATATCTTATGAATAAATGTGTTCTTGGTAAAAAAAAAAAGTATATACAAAAATTACAAATAGGCAAGGAAAAAATTTTCCAATTAAATATGTAAAAATAATAATGCTTTATACATATAGTATTATTCAATTCGTATTTCTTATTAGAGATCAATTATGTCTACGACATTTCTTCAACATCTCACCATTTTATCCTTTACAGGAATTATAATATTATTTCTTTCTACACTAAACTTTTCTTTACATTATTTATCATGAAAGGAAATATATTTCTATGTATATATAAAATATTAATAATAATGATGTATTAAAGAAATTACAATTATTCGGTCTTATTTTAAATCTTATAAATAAGTATAGTACATATACATACTTTATCTTTATTTAAAATTTTTATGAGTTTGTATTTAATATAATTTTATAAAAAAAAAAATATATAGTATAAAATTTACCTATAAGGAATAATAAATTTGATACAATATATTATGTTAAAATACAGTTTTGTGAATGAAATTTAATAAAAGAATGAATTCATTAATAATATTTTATTTTATCATTTATTTACAGTATATTTGTAAGCTTATAGTTTTTAATTTTTTTTTTTTTTTATTAGATTCATCCTTGTTAGTAGTAAAAATAAATATTTTTTGCAATTTTGTATGGACAAATTTATGGATACATCCAAAATAAAGTAAATTATTCATAATCCATATATAATTTTCATGCCTTTATATATATATGTAGATATGTACCTTATTCTTATGATATTTTTTGAAATTATATTTACCACTTTTTTTATTATATTGCATTTTTTTGCTAATACTAAATATTTATGGCTTTATTATATTATTAATGACAATATTTATATTTTGAAAAATAGTACAATATGTATTATAATTAATTCAATTTTATTTATGCATGGAATTCTTTTTTTATGTTATATTAATAATATGTGCATCTTCATTCAAAGAATTAATGTATATAGTCAATAATTTACATGTACAATAATGTTACTCATTACACTGATTCTGCCTATTAAGCAGGAGTATTATTTATATAGTAACACATCATTTTTCTGTTATATTTATTTATTTTAATATATAATTTAAAAAAATTTTAGAAGTGAATTAATAAAATGATGACTACTACTTAATACTACAGGAAAACATATTCTATAATATTAATACTTGCATGAATAAAATTCGTATGTTTACCTATGTTTATATTTTCCTTATTAGTAAATGGTGATGCTATACCGTTTTCTGAATATTTAGTATTTATGTAAAAATTAAGATGAATAAATGTAAAGTTCCTTTTCACTAATTTTTTACATGCAATATATGGAATATTTTACTTATTTGTGATTATCAAATTACGCATTAAAGATTACATATTAGAGATCTTCCTCTTAAAGTATAATTTCTATATAAAGAAAAAATTTCATGGTATTTTTTTTTTACTATTTAAATTTTTTAATTATAATTATGATAATTTCTTTAAATATATCCTGTGAATTATGTATGGAAATACCAGTATGCATGCAAAAGTAAATATGAAAATAAATAAAATGTGATTTAGCGAAAAAAAAATTATTGAAATATTATTATGAATTATAATATTTTGCATGGAAAACATGTATTCAACGCTAAAACTTATAATAATAATACAATATAACAAAAACTATTAAAATATACTTAAATTTTATAATGGAATAATTTACGTAATTATTTACATTGAAATGGTTCATAATTAATAAACATAACTAATACATTTTTACACCGAATTAAAATAAAAAAAGAAATGCTATTAAAACATAGAAGGTAATAAATGTTTTACATGAATTGTATTATTTATTTATTACTAATTATGCATTATGTAAATTATTAATTTTTGTTTACATATTTATTTGTTCTACATATGTAGTGTTTATTAAGGAATTTTTATTTTTGGTGTATCCTGTTTTATTTAATAATTTGTATATCATAATTTCCCTATTTATTTGAATTAAATGATAACATTATGGTACTGTAGTAGTGATAACTAACATTAGTTGTTTGTGTCTCTCTTTATGGAAATTATTAAGTGATACAAAAGGATCTATATTTTTTTTTTATTTATATTTTTTTAGTATCATTGTACTTTTAATATTAATGAATTAAGTCATTTTGTATTGTATAATTTAATTATAATATATATATTGATGATAATTTTTAAATTTGAATATATGTTATAAATATTAATGTTCAACTAGTAATATATTGTATTATACTGCCTTATAGATTTTGTATTGTTTATTTCTCTCTGATTTATGGACACAATTATTATCATATGTAATAATGGCATTATTATTTTTATGTTTATATTGTATGGATTTTTATTTTATTATGTAATATAGTTTAAAAACCTTATACCTTAAGTACTTATATGTTAATATTTTACTATTTCATATATTATGCACTATCGTTATATTTCTATTGTGAATAACAAACATAGACGAAAATTTTTGTGTATATTTATAAATACATGTAATGTATTTAATTTTTTTTTATCCAGTATTAATCTTATTTTATATTTTTACACCCCAAATTAACAGTAGTAAATATATTTTTAATTTTTCTGAAGCATTACTATTATTTTAGTATATTGTAGTTATTCTTTAGTGTTTCTCTTATAATGATATTTTTTAATTTTGATATGTGACCAATAACATTATTATATTTCATTGTTCTGTATTTATATTCTTAATTATAATAAGCAAAAAATTTTCCTGTTACAATGACAATATCGATGTGCATGTGTTTTTGTCATATATATATTGAGAACAGCATAAAGAATGATATTTTTCATTTTCATCTATTATTTAAGACCTTATTATTTATATTTCCTATAGTTCTTTATATTCTGTTCAGTATATCCATTTCCCATAATTAATTAAACATTTATTAATATTCATTTATATTAAATTATGAATGGAAAAACTTATTTATACATCTAAGTAAAAATTCGAATTTCTCTCCATTGAACATTACAAAAATTGTTTAAACATGTGTTTGTCTTTTTATTTTCAAAATTATTTTATAATTCTCATATATATTTTTATATTTAGTTAAATGCAATACTATAAAATTGTATTCTATTATAAAATCAAAATGGATAATTATATATTTATGAAAATATTCTAATTTTTTTTAACATTAAATTTATGAAGATTTTTACTTTTTTATTTTCCCAAAATGTTCAAACTTCATGATTTCATGTCTTATTAAAAATCGAAATTTTCAAAAAATTTATGTAACTTTATAGACACTACAGTAATGAAGCCCATATAACATATTATGTCAGTATCAGATATTTCATGAAGGGAGGTAACCTACATGATGATTATATTCTGTGACGTTTTTATTAACGGAGTCAAATGTGTTTTCTAATATTTCGTTGGTTTCTCCTGCATTTGCATTAAGTGGAACGATTTTGTTTCTTAGGAGTCGACTATGTAGCCAAGAACCAGCAGGAGTTAACTATTAATCGAATGGAAAATATTTAATATGAAAAATATATACATGTTAATTATTAATATTTAATTAAAAGAATGAATTAATAATAATGGAAAATATTTTTATGTTAATGTATTATTCCAATTTACTTTATACAAAGAGAAAAATATGAATACTGTGCTAACAAGTGGAAAAACAACTGAGGTAGCTTTAGAAGAGGTTGAAAACAAAGAAGGTTCTTCTGGAGTAATTGCACCAGATATAAATTCCTCTACAATTCTTCCATCATCATCACTTGATGGTATTTCGCCACCATCAGGAGCGGGATTGGAAATGGGTTGTGTTAAAGAATTTTGCACTACTCTTTGAATATCTTCGTTAGATATTTTTCCGTTACATGTTAATTTTGATAGTTCATCATTTGTATATATGGAACGAATGTTTCCTAATGCAGTACAAAGGAGATTACCAGTATCAGAATTAGTTTCACACTCGCGCTTTACGAGTTCATATAGTTTAATATTTTCTAAAATAAGTTGTTTATCTTTATCTGTACATGTTTTTTTCTGTACATCAAAATGACTTAAGAGAACACTATAATTTAAAGCATAATCATACAATTGTTTTATTTTAATGTAATTGATCTCATTAATATAAGAAATAAAATCCCATGAACATGTCTCCTTTAAATTATAATCATTCCAAATATCTTTTATTTTATTTATAATACTTTGAGATTTTTCATCATCTACTTTACCCAATTCTTTTGGTAGACGTTCGTATATCCACAAATTAAAATATTGACATTTGAGTTTTTGAACATTATATAAATTTGGTAATGTGCTATAGTTAGATAAGTTACCTATAAGTCTTGAGCAAAATAATGAAATCCCGTGATGACTTTTGTATTGACTAACTAATTCAGCATCTAAATCATTACATCTTTTATTTGTAACTCTACCATGAAATCTCGTATCTAGCACATTATAATGATTGTTTGAACTTCTGTTGTGTATATTAACCTGCAATTTAATGGATAACAAAATAAATTAATAAATGCTTTCTTATGTTTACGAATGTAATTTTAATAATTATTAATAAAAAATGTTATATTTATATAAAGAATATATATAACAAGTTTAGTTGACAAATTAATTAGTACTGGACTCTGCATTTTTAGATATTCCTCTATTTATTATTAGGTATTTAAAGGTTTATATATTAATTTTTTAAAAGATATAAGTTTTAATATATGAATGTATTAAAATGCACACTTTGTATATATTTTGCGCTTACATACATAATTTATTAAATATTGATAATAAATATTTGTTGATACATAATATTCAGTAGTATTGTAAATGTATAACTTATAAAAGCATAGTTATATTAGTAACATAATAATGGAGTTAATGGAGAAAATTATAGCAATCTGAATGTATCATACAAAAAGTTTAAAAGGCATAAAAAATAATTTAGAATATTTTTTAGATATATATGCATTTAATCATTATAGCACTTTTTTTATTATTAGTAAATCATTTTCTATAACAATATTTATAATTTGCTATGTATATGTAATTATATTTGCTTTCATTTTTTGAACTTTTTTAAATTGTAATGTATTACTAAGTTATCTGGAATTGTTTAAAGATGTGATTATATTCAAAAAGTAGTTAATATATATGTATAAAATTTTACTATTATATTTAATGTACTGCCATTCTGATACATTAATAACATGTGCTTGGATTTTTTCTAATTATTTTTAAATATTATGTAAAATGACAAAAATGTTTTAAATAATTTATTTGAAACAAATACTATAATAAGTTGTGATAAGTCTATTTCATTCTAGTTTTTAAAAAATAATTATTAATATGTGTTTTCTTACAATACTTGTATACTTTTTAAAAAATATATTGTCTGACGTTTAAAATAATGTCTTAATATATCTATATATTATCTTAAAAAGGTGTTTAGTTTTTGCTTATGAATAATTCCAATTATAATATAATAGTAAACTTACCCTTTAAATATTAATCATAAAATTTATATATGTGTCATTATAACAATCTTAATTAATAATTATAAAATATTTTACAAAACAAGAAAATAATTTCTCATAAAATAAGAACTATGATGTATTCTCATACAAAAATATAATAATTATAATAAAATTATAAAGATTATTTTCTGAATATATGCTACATATAATATATATCCTTAACTTTTTTATTAATAAAATACATTTATAAATAATTAGTATTGTAAATAGATTATGTGGGTATGATAATCGCAACAAGAGAGTTCTTTTCTCCAAATTATCACAAAAATAAAGAATAAATTAAATTTTTTTAATAATCCATTGTTAATAATGCACATAATTTTCCTCCTTTTTTTAGATCTTACTATATATGTATTTGATAATTTCATTTTTGTTAAACATAGATTCACGTATTACTAATAGTTTTTTTCATGTATAATAAATACTGAAAAAGAAGGAATTTATAGTAATGAAAATAACTTATAATATACGCAGGATATTTATATGTACATGACATTCTTTTTACAGTGCTTACATATTTTTCTTTTTTTTTTACTTTTATTAAACATGTTCTTGTGGAAATATAAATATTTTCTTTTATGCATTATGAATTATATCAATTTATGTTGATATACTTTACCCTATTCATGCTACAAATGGATGAATTTATTCCTATATATCT
>FLRD01000317.1:0-10190 GCA_900088485.1 Plasmodium ovale wallikeri
GTATATGCTAAATAAGAAAAAAATAATACGAGCCATTATTTTTGCACTCCAGCAAGAATTATTACATAGCTATTTTGATGGAATTCATACAAATTTTGAGAACACACGATACAATATATAGTCAAATAGTGAATGCTGTCATTTTTTGTAACATATCACAAAATATTAGTTATATTTTTATATATAATAAAAAAGAATATACTATAAATTTTTAGAAACATTTACAAAAATAAAATAAAATTATATAATGTAAATGAAACATAAATCTAGCATTAAAAAATGAGAACGTTAGGGATATATAAGTACAAGTTCATTAGAATATAATACCATGATATTCATTCAATAAATAGTATAAATGTTCGAATTCCTGTTTACAACATTCCGATGAGTAAAAAGAAAATTTATAAAATAGAACAATGTTATTTCTAATTTTATACATCGACGCGTAATTGTTAATATGCACACGTTATGGACGGAATACAAAATTAAAAAATTAGAAGCAAATTCTATCTGCAAAAGATGCACTAAAAAAATATTCAAACGATTAAAAAAATATAAAGTACGTTATGTATAAGGACCTACGAAATATAAAAAAAATAGGTTTGTTTACGTAAATATTTTTAAAAAATGAATTTCTATTATAAAAACATCATATTAAAAAATCGTGTTTCTATTTATAATCCATAGAAAAATAGATGCATTACTAATAAGTATTTGAAAAGAATATTATGTAAGAGATGTGTTATTTTATTGGGATTTATGAAATAAACCCTTATTTTTGGAAGATGTAATTACCATATTAGCTCATTACATGGAATTCACTTAGCCAACTGCATAATCTGTGGATGAATTATAATAAATATTAGTTCCAACTGGTTTATACATAATGTTTAATATATTATATAACTATCAGCAATTATTTGTATATTCGTAAAATTGTCAAATATAATAAATTAAAAGGAAAAATAATATTAATGCTAAAGAATATTTCGTTTTCCCTAATGAATTCTTTATGTAGTTAAATGTGCATAATAACCTTAATGAAACATGTAATAGATAAATTTTACACAATGATTATAAAGTTTCCTATATATACATAACAATTTTTTAAATAGATTATAACTATATGAATCCTTCATGATGATATGAATTTTCATGTATTATTTCCTTTTATCTTATAATGAGTATCCCATTTAAAAAATTCTTTACTTCTAAGTTAATATTAATTTATAATTTACGATAAGTATATATACTTATAATAAGAATCATTTTCTTTTTTAAATTAATATGTTACTAAAGAATTGTTTGGGGTAACTATGCAACTTAAACAATATGATACATCACGAATATACGTATGTTCTATTTTAATTGTGCATATTAAATTAAAATATATAATAATAGTCGAATAATCTTACTTAATATTAAAGAACCTATAAATATTTTACTATTATTATATATATTCCATACGAATTCAGTATTTATAAAGTACATTAGAAAACAAGAAAAATTATATTACATTATTATAAATGTAAAAAATAAAATATGCATAATGTAAGTTAATACGAATAAATAAGGCATTTTTAACAAAATAATATATATTTAATTTTTTTTCAAATTATAACTAAGTAAAAAAAAAATTATATAGTTTAATTCATATAATATATATATTTAATTCTTATATTATTATTATATCAGCCATTTAAATGTAATAAAACCAATAATGGTAATTATTATGAACATTTTTTTAAATGATATATTAATAAATTCTTTATAAAAGAATAACAATAATAAAAGACAAATATATATTAGACAATATATTGGATTTAGATGTATCCTCAAATTTTACGTAATTTAATTTAAAAATATTATATTTTACCAGATAAACATAAGAACATATATATACACATTATTTTTATACAGATTTTTACAAATTTAATGAAAAAAACAGTACCTACAGAATGCATATTAATATAAAACTTTATTAGCTGAAATCTTCAAATGATTCCTGTCAAACTGTTCATTTGGAAACATTTTCGTATAATTTTTAAATAATAGTGTAAACAAAGTACTATTAAGTCACATGAATTATCATTCTTTACATTACAATATTAAGCAATTTTTCTTTCAACGCTTAGTGATGTGTTCAATGAATATGTAATTATTATATTTTAAGCAATTGTTCTCCATACATTATACAAAATTTTCCCTGTAATATAGTACACCTTTATGTTTTAAAAAATATATACTTCTTATGATGTTTTTACTCTTTTATTACATGCTAAAATTCTCTATTTTTTTTCGTGTTCGGAATATATATGTATGTGTATGATACAAGCCCGGTCATGTTATCACCAAATATATATATTAAGGAATCTTCTTAACGGAATTTACTAATATATATTAGTGTAAGTTATGACATGGGCGTTATTTAATAGATTTTCAATTTTTTATTATTTATTAATGTATTTTCCTTAAATAGTAATATCACTTTATATTATATTTACATAAATTATATATTTTTATTGTTTCTTCTTTTCTACACTTTTCATTATACTGTTCACAAAATAAATTATTATTTAATTTTGTTATTTTATATTTATTTAATTTTTATATACTTATATTCTTTATTTGAAATATATACATATGTATAACATTGTCTCACACTTTTTAATTCATTGATACTATTTCATATAATATATTTTTTTCAATTTTTAGAAGTCACAAAAAATTATCCCTTAGTCTAAATTACATTTCATTTAGGAATTTATTGTAGATCTATATGCTATATGATATGTTCTCTCATTCATATATGGTTCATGCGATTTGGAGTCACGTAATGACATATGATTGTTTTCGTCGTTTAAATTATCCAAAATTCTATTATTTTTTCTTATTCGAGGAAGTAGCCAAGGACCAAATGACGTAAACTGATATCAAAGAAAATTAAAGGATAAATCTATAATTACAATATATCTATTATAGTAATATTTTATAAATATATGCAATAAAAATAGTATCATAATAATTTCGTTTTTTAATATAATAATTACTAACCTTATACAAAATAAACGTAATGAATGGTACTACTAATATTATAACAAATGGTAATGCGACAGCAGCAGCTATATTAACGCGTTGTATATATTTTAAGGTTTTTGGTACATTATCATTGCATTTTTTATTTTCCATATAGGCGTCATATTTTGGTTTAAAATTTTCCAATTCAACACAAAAAACATTGTTAATATCTACACAAAACTCTTCCATATATTCCTCATATAAATTAGCACATTCTAAAGGTTCTTCACATTCATCATTTAACTGTTCTTTTTTGGGATCAATTTTATTAAATTTTTCATGCAGTTTAATTAACTTTTGAATATTTTCAATTATATCTTTGCTAATATGTTCCATATTACCCCCGCATACATCAATATTAAAAAAGTAACTGTGTTTATCATCGCTTTTCAATGTTTCATAAAAGGCTACTGCATTAAAATTGTTTCTGTCCTTAAGTACATCATCACTATATAGCCAGTAGTTCAAGAATCTACACCCCGTAGCAATATAATCCGGCCTATGTATTGCTTCTAAGTAATTTTAAAACATCAAAACTTTGTAACAAGTACTTTTAACATTGTCAAAATTATTACTGTAATTATCACACAAATCAGATAAGGATGATGCACCTCTTTCATAACCATCTATCTTACTAATGAAGTAATTATATAAACTTACAAAGCTATACTAAAAATAAAAATTATAATATGGAAATAAATAAAATGAAATTTTCATGTACAATACTTTTATTCAATTTTACGAAAAATAGAAAATACAAATAATGTACTACATTTAAGTGAAGATAAAAAAAGGTATATGTACAATTGTTTCCGTCATCCCTAATAACGTTGAATTCTTGTTCTATCTTATTTAATAAAATTAAGTATACTTGTTAGTATATAGATAATTATATACATTATATAATGAAATATGGCATGTGTATGATGTACACCTTTTTTACAATTAGTTGAATTCTATTAAACATTTTACAATTATATTAGCCCTATGATTTATTTAAGCCAAAAACGTGATATTACCATTTTAGTTCCATATAATAAACGTTTTTAATTATTATGATAAGTTTAACAATAGCAATGTACTATTTTAATTCAATAACAATTTTATGTCAATCTATTGCTTTCTATTTTGTACTTATATACAATGATTTAATAATTTTGTTACTGTTTAAAATAATAGGGCTTATTAATTATAAAGAAAAAGTTGATAAGCTTTAATATATATTTACATATATTTACATTTTTCCCTTTTAAAATATCATGTATGTATAAACATTATTGTTTATAAGAATTATGATGCATTAATACGAATGGACATTTACTCCATCATCTTCAGAAATTTTTGTTCGGTTAATTTATTCTATTTAATTTTCATTAGTAATAAAACAATATATATTTCCATGGATAATTTAAAAAATTCACAAATATTACAAAAAATTAAATTTGAATACACATAAAAGATATATAACAAGAATGTAAATATATGACCACAAATGATATTTTGCCATATGAAAATTTTTTTTATAAGAATGTTACTTTAATATTAGTTATTCTAGTTGACAAATGACACAGTTCTTAACTATAAAATATTTATTTTTATATTTTTTTGCATTTCATAAAGAGAAAAATTCCGAATTTAGTTTCTTTTAAATCACACCTTTCTTTAACCTATGTATATTTTTTATTTTTGCTAGAACTGAATATATGACAAAATATATAGATGACGCATATTACAAATAAGTATAAAATAAAGTTCAATTTATCAATTACCACAAATGGCTAAAATAAATAAAAATCATTAAAACTATTTGTTTACTATATACTTTATCTTAATATTAAGTATCAGAAATATATATTCTAGGAATTTTACAAATTTAATTTCACAAAATCGTATAAAATATATCGATATATCTTCATTTAAAATTGCAACTGTATTTTCGCTACATTTGAAATATCAAGAAATTTCGGCAACATTTCTTACCTTTTAAAATTGTTTCCCCTTTTTTAAAATCTATGTTTATTCTTTTATATTATTGTATAGCTTGAGAGCATTTTATTTAAATTATTATTAGCGATTTATGAATTCATTTATACATTTATATTCAGAATATAATGTAAAATAATAACTGATGCAAAATAGCAATAAATTATATGCATCGATAACAGTTTTGTTATACAATAAATAATAGAATACATTGCACATTTGATATTTTTTGTTTGAAAACTTTCCTATAAAAATGTATTTTTTTTATGTTCACATAATGATTTTATGTAATAAAAAAATATAATTTTTAATTGAGTAAACAATGTTACCAAAAATTATATATATTCGCATATATTTTAAACGATTTATGAAAAATAAAAATATAAAATAATTTTGTTCCATATAATTTAATGTACTATGATATTTTATGGATGTAATTGTAGATGCAATGATAAAACATATTGTATCATACTTAAAAATTTTTCAAATACCTCCAAGAATTTATGTTCAGAATAATTTTATTGAATTATGATATGGTATTTTATTATTTTTTTTTTTGTCTTTATTAAGCGTGTAATTACTAAAATTTTGAGATGCTACAAAATGAAATTGTTCTATTATTCAAAACTTGTAATACCGTAAAAAAAATATATTCTGTTTGTGTTCATTATTTTATTTGATATAAGGAAAAATATCTAGGTAAAAATAAAAATTGTATTTTTGTCTAACTTCTTTTTAAATCATAATTTTTAGAAGATATTCATATATAAAAATAAATTTTTTGACCTATTCACGAAACCTCAAATATTTTTAAATTATATTTAAATTTTAATTTATAAATATTGTAGTACATATTACAAAAACTGAGAAATGTTAAAAGGACAAATCTCCAAAAGAAATACATATATATTTTAGTTATATTACTACTATTTATTTTTTTTATTATTTATGATTTATTTCATTGTGGAAGGTATAATTAGTATTCTTTTTAATACTTTTAATCTAATTATATTGATATACTACGTGGTGTTAGAAAATGTAAATTATTCAGATTGTACGTTATATAATATTAAATATTAGGTAATCTTATATTTGTGCATTCTAGTAAATGAGATAATAATTATTTTATGTTTTCTTAATTTGTTTTATTCCCTTTTTTTTTTTACCAATTATTGTGTGTAACGATGGTAGAAATATAGTATACTAATGTGTAGGAGATAAATATACAACGCGAATACTATAATGCTTTATTAATAATAATAGAAAAGTACTGACACTACTGTATAATACTAGGAGTGTGTATCCATATTTTATTTGTCTTATGCAATTAGATATAATGAAACAACAGTAAAACGCACACAGTGAGGCAAACCTTATGAATGTGAATTGGTGTAATTCTGAGTATTACATATAACTGACAATTCATATTTATATCTCATATATTTTTTTAAATTTACTATTTCCACTTGGCAGTCATTATTTTATGACATGAAATTTAGTTGAAACCTAGTTACTATTTATATCATGAACATGAAGTTTTTTCAAAGTTTTCATATGCGAGGAAGTTTTTGTTTCACTTTAATCCAGATAAATGGATAAGAGCAACGAATATCTTACATTTTTGGAAATAACAAGAACAATTATTTCAATAATCGTTAGAGAATAGTCGATTGAATTTTCACATAAAATAAATTTATTTTTAATGCATTTTTATTATTCCTTTTATTTAGAATCATTAAAAGAATTTTCACTAGTAATTGTCTGATAATCTCCAGAATATTAAAAAAAATTTTTTTTTGCTCGTAAATTACTCTGGGAAACCTTTATTCAATAAAATACAAAATATATTGCAGATAGGTGATGAGAATATTCTATTACGATTAATTTCACGCTTTTAATTATTTTCTCCCTTATTGAATAATTTAAATTGGCATAGCATATATTAAAAAATGTATACTCGCTCTGAACTCCACTTATTAGTTATAAGTGTTTTATAGTTTTATCACAAATCTGAAAAATTTCATCATAATATCTTATGTTTTATTGCGCTTGCAAAATATAATATTAAGTACGAATATGAACATTTTCGTACATCTTTCTATAATATATACATGAAGATGAATATTCTAAAAAAGCATACAAAAAAATAACATAAAAAAAAATAAATAAATAATATTTAAAAGTATTTTTTTTCACAGAATTTTATAAAGACGACCTAAAAGCTATATATTTCAAATTGTCATATACATGATAATTTCAAAAATAAATATATCAATACATGAATTGCGAGAATCCATTAGTAGGTATATACAGGAGGTTACAATAGAATATATTACTTATTCTTTTTTAACATATATTTATTCATTTATCTATGAATTATATTCATTACAATAAAAATGGTGTTTATTTCTAAATAGAATTATACAACGGGAAGGAATTGTATTTTTTCAACTCATTAACTTTTCTATGGTGTTCTTAAGGTTATGAAATGTTAAGTATTAAATTTTCTTTATTTTAGTCATTATAGTAATATAAGTGCTACTAGAATTATGTTAAAATATTATACTAGTCTTAAAAATTATATTATAATTTGATTATGAATTTTTTAATAATAATGAAAAACATATTAATTTTTATTCCATAAGAAATAATATCATGTTACAATTTTATTTTAATCACTCTGTTATTTAAAAATAATATTACTTATTATAATAAGAAAATTAACGAGTATGTATATTTTATCGTGAAACAATCATATGATATTATTTTCTTCTTTCAATATTAATTAAATATTAAACATTGTATTTCCTATAAAAAAATGTACATAAATGAATAGAACTTGTATTAATTGTTCTAAAAGAATTTTTTCATTTAATAAGAATAAAATTTTATTTCATTATAAGGTAAGAATGAGGCAATTGAGGAATATTATATTTATAAGAAAATAAATTTATCAGCATATATTAAGACGTAAATGATATTATATAATCATAATAGATATACTAAATGTATTTATAGGATTTAAAGATTTTTTATGGATTCAAAAATAAGCATGTTTTTTTATATTGTACTATTTTATTGTTGTGTATATTTTTATAACATATCATATATATATTTTCTATTTAATAATTGCTGTACTACAATGTAATATACTTTAAATAAATGTAATGAAACATTAACTGTAATGTATATTCTTTTCAAAATATGGTATACTATAACAACGTACATATAATATTTTCGCTTTAATAAAATTTTATTCATTCATAACCTTTATATTTTTAACGGTTAATGTTATTCATATAAACATATTAAATAGGTGAAAAGCATTATAACGGTTATTATTAGGATATAAGATTAAACTGATATATATTTTCTACTATTAACTATATGATTCAAGTAAATTCAAATAACGTTTTTAAAATATGACTTATAATTGATATCTATTAATAGAAATAAATACATATATACATAAATGACATAACGATATATATATGTGTATAAAGGGGTCACGTTTTTCTCTTTTTTATTCTGTTTGCATATTTATTAAAAATTCCTCTTTGTATATTACAACATCTTTTCAGAGATATTGTAAATAAAAAATTTTAACGAAATATTAATTATTACAGCAAAAGGATTAATTCCCCTTTTATGTATTTTTGCGGTAATAAAATATATATGCTTTAATGTTTATATTTTGAATGCCTATTTATTGCATGATTTATTAGATTTTTTTAACATATATTATACTGTTATTATATTTATTTTTATATTTACAGTATTTTATTTTTTAGTTTTTGACTATTATAAAGTATATTAAATTCCGAAAAATATGTTTTATATGTTCAAGAAATAGTTCCAAAATTTTACAATTTTTATTTTACAAAATTATATAATGCTGTAACTGGACATTATTTGGTAATACTTATTAAGTTATTTTATCATTTTTCTAATTTAATGAATATTTTATTCTTTTTTATAATTTAATATCTGTTGTAAATTTTCAGCAGTTGGCTTAGGAAATAACTCGCGAATAATACAAATAAATCTACTTTTGCATAATATAATAAAAGTGCATTAGAAATATATAATTAACATATGTGTAATAATTAAAAACAATTTATTACGGAAATTTAATTAATATATGAAGTTAACTCTTCAAAAAAAAATGCAAATTTTAATTCTTAAAACTATATATATATATATGTTTAAATGTTATATATGCACCTATTATACATTTAAGGCTTATTTTAGTTTACATATAAGTAAATTGTTTAATTGTTAGTTTCCTTTTTATTATATTTAATTATTAAACAAATAATCATAAAAATATTTTGTCATATTTTTGTTATAAACATATAATCCCGAATTTTAATTTCTAAGTTATGCATATTTATAAAAAAAATTCCAAAATATATTCTAGAAGTAGAGGCATTACATAGACATAAATAATTTAAATATAAAATGTTAGCATAAGCAAATTTATATATATATATATATATATATGTATATATTTTTTTTTCTTATTTTTATTTATGATTTCTTCAGTGTATGTGGAATAACAAGTGAATAAACCTCAGAAATCTTATATTGCTTGCGTCCCTTATTTTTTTCTGGTTACATATTTAAAAAGATATCATTCATACTCAGATGTTTTCCTGCGCTTTCTTAATATAAGTAATGCAATTTATACCTTCTGTATTAAGTATTACTAATCTATATTAATGTATTTCCTCCAAGCCCTTCTTAAACAGCTATTTTTATTTTAATAATATATGGTAACTAATTATAAGTGCTCAGAGTTAACTGTATATTCATCGTAAAACATGCATAAAAATAACTCATTTTTTATGTACGAAAAAGTGTTATTTACACTGCTTACGATTTATGTAAAGACACATAATTTCTTCCCGTTATACTTACTGTATATTATAGATATATTTACTCTATACACTTCATATTACATTACTATTTATTTAAAAGATATGAACTAATTATCCCAAATATATATTTTGTATAATTATTTCATTGAGTGCAAATTATTGTGAGTATATTAGAAAAATAGGAATTTCATTATTTTCACGTGTTTTCTTTGTATTATATATTAATTATATACTTTAATATACAATTTT
>FLRD01000323.1:0-15263 GCA_900088485.1 Plasmodium ovale wallikeri
TGTTTTAAATAATATTATTTATTTACTAAATTTGAGATTGTGTAATGTGAGTATTTTTAAAGTTATAACTAAAGATACGATGACACGTTCTTCACATTGTACAATAGAAAACAGTTACAATATTACAATTTTCAAACTAATAGCTGCGTAATATTCATTTTATATGAAATATACATTATTCTTATAAATAAATATTTATCATTAAAAAATATTTTTAAAAGGATGAAAATATCAATAAAAATTATAGTAAAAATTAATTTTCCCACTTGCGTATATTTAACATGGCATAATCTATTATACGACATATTCTTATAAAATACAATTTTGAAAATAGTTTTTTCACATTATTATTTAAAAATTTGTATACAATGTTTTATGTGAAAATTTTCTAATATTTATCAATTTTTTTTATAAAAATCAATAATTCAAAAAATATATTAAAATAATAGTACCAATATTTCTCAGACATAAATAATTCCCTATGTATAATTATTCAAACAAAATTTTGATTAAATTTTAAAATTAACAAAAAGTATATGTTTGATGAATAAATAAAATTTGGTCTGTAATTAAATGCATACTTATTTTTACATTTACTAAAAGTTATCGCATAATTCAATTTTCTTATTTAGAATACAATGTCATGTGTTTATGAGAATTATAAAAAAGAGGTTTATTATATATATTTTTTATTTTTAACGAATGAACTAATATAACTCTTTACAAAAATATTTGCTTAAAACTAAAGCAAAATGAAAAAAATTTCATTATATTGTATTTATATATATATATATATATATTTCATAAAATTTATTTTTATTCTTATAGTATGAGTTCTTCAAATGTATTGATAAATATATGATATATGAAGACTTGGCGGAAGAAAAAGGAATTAGTGAGAGTTCGGATGTAGATTGTAGTTTCATTAAAGATATTGATTCAGACAAGCACTCTGAGCTTATGGAAGTGTGTAAAAAATTTGTATACTTAGCTGAATCTATCAATAATAAAAATATATGTACTTCATCTAATGGAAATAATGACGTTGACTATTTGAACTATTGGTTAAATAAGCAAATATATAAAATTGAAACTAGTAATACATGTTCTAAATTTTTTTACCAAAATTTGAGATCTAAAAATAAGGAAAAAACTTACTTACGTAATTTTAGTAGTAATATGTATGATATAGAAGAAAAAGAATATAATAACATGAATACATTATACACTTTGTATAAGACTTATCATGAAATTAATAATATAATCAATAGCAGTAATACCAGTAAGCAGGAAATTATAGAGAAAGCTAGAAAATGCGTTGAGGAATACAAAACAGTTGAAAATATGTGTCATGAAAACGAGTCAAAATTTTGCGAGACTTTAAACACTTTCATAAAAAAATACGAAGAAATTGACGACTTATGTAAATACACTTTAGAAGGATGGGCAAAAAATAAACTACCGCCATTAACAGACAAAAAAGATACAAATATAGAAAAATGTATCACTTCAGCAGATAATGCAGAAGGGAAATTAACACAATATACTGGAGAACAAGAAGCCTCTGAAAATACAACCGATATTGATATAAAGAACATCACAATAGGAACTGCTGCAACAATTGGAATATCATTCTTTAGTTTCATTTTTTACAGAGTAAACAGGAAATTACATTAAAATTGTTAATATTATAAAAAATTCATGGTATATCTTTAAATAGAAATGAAGTCATAAAATTATTGTACTTTTTATTATAGTTTACTTCTTTGGGACCCTGGCTAAGTTCTCGAATAAGCAAAAATGAAAATATCCTTGAAAATTTAGGTGAGGAAATGAACCATTTTTCACATACTTCTAAACATGGTCACATGGATTCAGTTTACACTTATAATATAGCTTACAATTCCGTATAGATAAATTAAATGAAATTGATGTATAAAAAAAATCCTTTACACCATGAATATCAGTTGTCATAATTGAAATGTAATTCTTATAAAAAAATAATAATAAATGGAAATAAACAAATATAAAAATTAAAATAAATAAAACACGAATAGAGATAATGAATTTATTTTTTTTCTCAGTAGAATTTATTTTTTAATTATATTAGAATTAATATAACTAAAAAATATTAACTGTCCGTATATACATAGGTATTTTGGGAATAGTACAAGTTCAAGAGTAGGGAAAACATTAAAACTATAAAATAAGAAAACATATATTAAAATAACTAGGAAAATAAGTAAAAGAAGGCAATGAAAATAATAACAAAATATCTGTAACTGACGCAATGTTTATGTTACATGCGAAGATTCATCCAATCATTAAAAAATTTAGCTGAATGAAAATATTTCTTATACAACTCGTATATCATTTGCCTATATAAGTAGGGTAAAAATGTTTCATATGTATATATATTTATCAAGTTTACCAATATAAGGTGTATATAATTATTTCATTAGGTTTATTTAAATTAGTGGAAATAATATGAATATATAGAATAAATTAATAAAAATAAATGGTGAGCAATGTAATATGGACCCAAAATAAAGTACACATGTGCACTAACGAAGAAAAGTCACCCATGAAATATGTACATATGAAATAGTGTATTAAACGTTTTCTATTACATTTAAAATAACATATTGCATAATTCACGAATTTCAAATTGTATATAAATATAATAAAAAAGAAATATTGTATGTTCACAATAAAAAATGTTGGAATATATACAGACAATCATTATTAGGCTTATAATTAATGAGCAAATTAATTGTTGTTAAATATAATAAATGTATTTTTGTATATATTGTACTATTTTTTGCACAGATTATAAATATTATTAGAAGTTATATTTTGTGTTTAAGTTAATTATAATATTTCTTCAGAGCTACACATATGTATTGTAATAATGAGTAATACCTATAAATGATGTTAATAGCTCAGTTGTAAGCGTGCACTAAACATAATTTGTAATGTATATATATATATATATAGTGCTCATAAGAATCTTTTTTTTTTTTCCTTTTTTTTAATTAAAAATTTGTTAATTTCATCAACTTATTTTGTTTTTGTTCTAAAATACTTCACTTATTAACATTAAAATCATAATTTTTTTTGTTAGTATATAACAGTACTACATTTACCATAAACATTTTGCCTCATAAATATTTAAATAAATATAATAATTCTATACACTGAATAAATGTAATTGAGATAATATTTAATGATATTCCAATACATGCCAAATTTTATGCTTAATTTTTTTTTAAAACATAAATTCTTATGAACATAAAAATAGATGTTACAGTGAGAAACAGTTTAAATGTACTTTTTTCATTGAAACATTCATTATTTCATATTATAGGATTCATATATTTACATATTTTAATAAAAAAAAATAAGAAATATAAAAATTATGTAAAAATTGACATAAAATGCATGCTTAGGTTTATTTACATTATTTCATATTACGACTATTCCAAGTACAGTGTATATTAGAGGAAACGTTTTCCTTAGTGCATTAAACATGTAGAGATTAATATTTTGTTAAAATATAATAAATGTATTTATATATAACATATCATACATAATAATAAATAATGTTCATACATTTTAAATGTGATGTACATAATTTTTATCTAATATATATAACCAAATCTAAAATATTTTAATATATGATTATAATGTTTATATAAAAAATATATAAGGTAATAAGGTAAAGGATTATTTTCCAAGCAACATTTATTAATAGCATGAGAACACTTTTCTCGAAAAGTATTAGCGTATAAAATTGTGTTAGAATTATGCCTTGAATAATTTATGAAAATTATTCAATAAATTAAAACATGTTGTAAAAAAAAAATAAAAATAAATATTATAAAAATAAATTTCCTGCAATAAGAATTAATAAGAAAGGGAGATAGCGTTTCCAAATATATTGCTAACACTACTATTATAAGCATTAGTAATTAAGATAATGTAAATATATATACAAATAAAACAGTATATAAAATGGCACGCTGAAACATAAAAATAATATAAGCTCGAGCAAATTAAATAAAAGTGCCCAATTACATCATATTAATAATCCCAATATTGGAGAAATAGCTTATAAGTACACTAATTTAAAAGAAAATTACAAAATAATTTATAGAATAGATAACATATGAAAGTAAATAGAAATAAACAACAAGAAACAAATTGTCTAATTATAATGATTATGTTGGCATCATTTAAATGCATCCTTTCCCAAACAAAATCAAAAAAATGCTATAAAGCTAAAAAATTTCGTTTTTAGTGATAAAATAAATAAATATATAACTATCTAATATATAGTAATTAATTTTACACATTATATAGTGTTTTATATTCTAATAAAAATAACATATTTGAGAAAATTAATTATCCAAAAAGGTGTAAACCATAAATATATTAAATAAGAAAACATCATAATAAATGTTTATTCGTTATCAAAACATATTTGAGCAGCACTAATTACGCATTTATTGCAAGTAACAATATGTGTTAAAATAATTATATAAAATAAAGCATATAGTTCTTACTAATAATTAATTTTCATTTGTTATGCTTTATTAAGTTTAAAAATTAATAAATTTTATTTAAGGAATTAAGTGCAATACACTACTACATAAACAAACAAATACCGTAGATTCAAATAAGTATTAAACAGTTCCTAGTAAATATGTAATTAAACAAAAAATAAGCAGTATTAAGAATAGATTGAAAATTTTCCACGATCATGATGCATTATATGATATCGAAGTTGACATTTATTGAGAAGACAAATTAACGGCTAACGCAAAGGCATTAATATAATGGGATTAACTATACGTTACAAAATATATAAGTGCAAGCTGGTAACAGTTAGCTATTTAGATTATTCTATTATGTATGTATTATTTATTTCAACAGAATACATTGTAATAACACATTATAATCATTTTTCATTTAAATTAATGGTATTAATATATATAAGAAGTATATAATAAAAAAAAAAAAAATGAAAGAATAGCGACTTAATTCAAAAATAAAATGTAAAATTACATTAAGACTAAGATTTGGTTCTATAATATCTGCATAGAAAGAAGTAAATCAACAATTAATTTGAAGTAAATACTACATGAGCTAATAAAAAATATAAAAAAGAACATCAATAAATTCATACATTTTAGAAGTATATAATTGATTAATAATGCGAAATTCGAACAATTTCTTCATTTGTAAAATTGAAACTGTAACATAGTAGCATAAATAATAATAAAAATATAGAATATAGGGGAATAAGAGATGTTTTTATAATTATATAAATAGTGTAATTTATTACTTTTACTATTATAACAATATATATTATTATATATTCTCGTGAAAATAAAGTAAATTCATAGAATATAAGCAATAAATTAAAAATAGCTTCCTATAATATGACAAGAAAGTAATAGTATAACAAAAAAGCATAAATAGAACAAAAAATTGTGTGAGTTAAATATTATTTATAAAACAATTATCAGTAAATTTATTAAATGTATAAGTTAAGACATAAGGAGGATTTTTTATATATCATTATATTTCGTAAAATACAGATATTAAATATAATCTAATTTTTCTTTTGAACTAAATAATATGTAAATATATTTATATTATTAATATCATGTAAACACATATTTAATCTTAGTTACTGTGTTATTTCCAGTGAATTTATTAAGCATTTTTTTATTGTTTTTATTTTTTTTATCACCATAAGAAATTAAAAATAGAATTATATAAAACTCTGCATTATGTATTGCATAATTAAATAGAAAATATTTTATATTTAAATCTTTTAAGAAGCAATTGACATTATCTATTTATTTTATAATAATTTCATTCTATTAATTAAGCATACAGATTATAACTAAGTTATATATACAACTTTATAAAATTTTTATTTTTTCTAATGCATCTTTTATATATATATATATATTTTTTGTTTTAATTTTTTTTTATTATATTTACATGCAATTTTAAAAATGATCTAGTATTCCTGATTTTTTTAATATTTTATAATTTTTAAATGGTTATTTTTATTCTTTATAAAATACATATTCTTTAAAATAAATATGTTTTTTAATCCAGTATATATATTGTTAGTTAAATTTTTCCAAATTCCGTGTTCTTATAATGCACTACTTTTTGCAATAAATAAATACAAATGATTTAATTATTATCCTATATTTTTGAAAATATATGCAGAAAACATTCATCATTTAACGTACTAATTGTTGATTCATATTTATATAGGACAATATAAGAAATTTTTTTTAAAAGAGAATTTTTTTATGAGCAAAATTATCAAGTGACTAAAAAATTCATTTATCATAATAACAAAACTCTAATGCAAATTATAAAAAATATTCATATATATAATGGAAAACATACATAAATAGTATTTTCTAGGGTGTAAAAATTAAGAAATCTGAGAATTATTTATGTTAATATGATATCAATATATTATTATAACAAATATTTTATTTATGCAAATAATAAAGATAGAAACGAATGAATAAAAACGAAATATGCATTATTCGTAAATAAAACTTTGATTTAATATAACATTAAATATGTTCGAATTTTATAATAATAAATATATAATATTTAATTAATTCTTTCAATAATAATGCTAGTATTCATGACAATTTTTCCATGTTCATATAATATGCGATTATTTAATAGTCGACAAAAATAAGATGAAAAAATATAAAAAACCAACTCGTACATCGTAATCCTTTTACATTTTAAAATAACATAGTTGAATAAATATAATTTGTTTGTCATATAACCAAAACTATTAGTAGCTACATGGATATTTATTTTGTAAAAATGCAAAATTGAAAAATAGATACTGCAACGCATGATTATAAAATGCGTTAATTCCTAGCATATATTCTATTTATAATATTAAAAAAAAGTATTAAAAAATGTTACATAATCTAATATCTAAAATAAAGTAATTCATAAAATGAATTCCTCACATTCACGAATAATAAAAATAATTTTTTATTTCATTTCATTCTTCAACTATTTACAAAATATATATATATATTAGTAAAATAAGACTATAGCAATTCCAAAAGTTCATTAATAACATGTTATATAAATAAAACATGTACATTAATGAATTCCATTGTAATAATATTTCTATAAAAAAGCATAAGCAAATTATTTCCTGTTTTATTTATTGAACAGAGTGAAATATTCTCTACATATATACTATGAGATAAAAAAGTGATAAATTAAATAAAAATGAAATGTATGATGTTCCAAAAAATAACAATAATGTAGTTTTGAAACAAATTATTGTTAATCAAATATAAAGTGTACCTTATAATTATGTATTTTTATACTTTATTCAATGTAGTACATAACACATTCATTTTTATTAATATAAAAATTAAAGGATGCATCTTTATTATTTTGAAATTGCAAAGAATTTTCGATAAAAATTTTCATAGCTTTAGATGATACTTTATTTTTATTTTTTGTTTTAAATGTTTTATTACGCATAGTATATACTAAAAAATTTTCATTCCATATTCTATTAAGTCTCAAATAAAAGGATTAACATTTTTTAAGGACAAAAATTATGCAAAAAAAAATATGCAATTTTCGTATCAATATATAAAAATAAGAAAAATAGTGCATATAATATATTTATTGCTATACATAAAAGAATTTAAAGGTAATACACATGAAATATATATATTTTATTACTTATTTTTTCCTATAGATAAATTGTTTTATACTGAGTGTTATATACTTCTAACTAACATTTTGAATTTACTGAAATTTATGTTATTCTAAATTGACTATTTTCAAATTCTTTACTTATATTAGAGTGTAACAGATATCATTCTACAGAAATTAGAATAAATTAATTGTACAATATTTCACGTAAAAAACAACCAACTCTCATAATAAGTGAATTTCTAAATTACTTTTTTTAATTAATATTTATTAATAAACAGTATACTTAGAATAACTAAAGCATAATTAAATGCTGCAAAAAAATAAAATTCAAAGTTTATTGCCAAGTATATTTAATATCCTCAAATTTGTAACATTATTATATCTGTAATAAGCTTTTATGAACATAAATATTTCAGAATTCTATTTAATCACTTTGTACACTTTTATATTTCAAGTAATTGAAGTTTTACTATTTTTAATTATTTTTTAATGCATCATTTTAATTATATATTTAATTTATTTTGTAATTTAATCATTTATGGAGATGTAAAAACAATTAATTAAAACAAATGTTTATTTATATTTTATAATTAACGGAAAAAAATTTATTTATGTAGATAATAAAATTTTATTGATGAATATATATATTAATATATTCATCAATTTTATTTTATAATTGATTTTCCTCATTTTTAATAAAATGGTTTGTGATCCTGCATCATACAAAAAGAAGGTTCACTATATATATATATATATATATTTTTCTACAAATATTCATCTTACATTTTTTAAAAATATATTTGTCTTAAATTACAAAAAAATGTATTCCCTTTTTATCGAAAAGCATTTTTATATATTTATTTATCATAATTATATTTTTTTTTATTTTAGTATGCATTCTTCAATTTTATTAGTGAATATATAGAGAATGATGAGTTGGCAGAAAAGAATGGAGATAATAGTATACCTACAATTGATTATAGTTTCATTAATATCTTTAATGAACAAAAATTTGATGATCTTAAGAAATTGTGTAGCAAATTTGTATACTTAGTTGACGCATTAAGAAAAAGAAATCAAGATTCCACTTTTAATGCTGATTATGATTTTGATTACTTGAACTATTGGTTAAATGCACGAATACATGAAATTGACCCTGACTCTATTTGTAAGAAACAATTTTTCCAATATTTAAGGTCTAAAAGTAGTAGTATCAACAGTCTCAGTGAACTAAGTAGTGGAATATATGATATTAAAGAAAACGATTTGAATGATATGAACACATTATACAAATTGTATAAGATTTTTAAAGAACTTAATAAACTAATGAATGCCACTAATCCTCATGAAGGGGAATGCATGAGTTATGCCCACCAATACGTAAATATGTATAAAGAGCTTGAAAAAAAATGTACTGGAAACAAGCCAAAATTTTGCGATAACATTAACAAATTAAAACAAGAATATGAAAAAATTAACTTATGCGAACAAAAGTTTGCTAAATGGAGTGAGAGAAAACTACCACCATTAACAGGAGATGATAATCCATCGATAAAAGCTTGTAACGATCGAACAACCTCCTTATATGTGAATGGAGAACAACCATCCTTGGGAAAGGTTGATAGCGTCGAAACAAACTCAGACATTGATGTCCAGAACGTTACAATAGGAAGTGTTGCAACAATTGGATTTTCGTTTATTTGTTTCATTTTTTATAGAGTAAACAGGAAATCATTTTAAAATTATTATTATTAAATATTTTTTTAATTAAATAATGTCATAAAATTATTATACCTTTTATTACAGTTTACTTCTTTTGGACCCTGGATACGTTCTCGAATAATCAAAAACGAAGATATCTTTGAAAATTTAGGTGAAGGAATGAATCATTTTTCACATACTTCTGAATACGATAACCTAGATTCGGAAAACACGTCCTATAATATAGCATACAATAACGTATAGATAAATAAAATGAAATTTATCAATAAAAAATTGTTTAGGACCATTAATATCAGTTGTTCTAATTTAAACGTAATTCTTATAAAAATATAATAATTAGAAGTATACAAATTAAATAATTAAAATAAATATACCCAACAAGAATATCGAATTTACCTTTTTTTTCTTATTTCTGTAAAAATTATTTTTCATTACATTAGAATTAATATAATAAATATAAAAGGTTAAGTGTTTGAATACATATAGGAAATCTGGGAATAGCAAAAGTTTAAGTGTAAAGAAAACATTAAAACGATGGAATAAGAAAAAGTATATTAAAATAACCAGAAAAATAAATAAAAGAAAGTATTGAAAATAATGACAAAATATTTGTAATTTACTTAACGTTTATATTAAATGTGAAGATTCATTCATTCATTAGAAGAGATAACTTATTAAAAATACTATTAATACAGCTTATATATTATTATATCTATAGGAAAGTAAATATATTTCGTATGTGTATATCTGCATCAGTGTTACGAATATGCAATATATATAGTTATTCCATTAGAATAACCTAATTTAGGCGAAACTATATGAAAATAACGAATAAATTAATAATAATAATTGGTAAGTACTATAAAAATGTATCATAAAAAAAAAAACGCATGCACTAACGAAAAGAAGTCACCCATAGAATATGTACATATGAATTACATTTAAAATAACTTACTGCAAAATTCTTAATTTACCAATTGTATGTAAATCTATTAAAAGAAAAATATTATATGCCAAAAATAAAAAATGTTGAAATATATAAATTTGTGTTCATCATTAGGTATATAAATAACAAGCACTTGTTTATTGGTGTTAAATAAAATAACTATATTTATATATATTCTATTAAATTCTACATACATTAACAACTTTATAGGAAGTTATACATTGCTCATATGACAATTATAAATATTCTATATATATATATATATATATATATATATATATCGTACTAGTAAATCATATACATGTCAATGATGTTAACAATTTAGTTGTATATGTTTACTGACTATAACTTATATTATATATGTATATATTAATAGTGCTCAAAAAATGTTGATATTTTTTAGTTGTTTTTATTTTTTTTTATTTTATTTAAAATTTGTTAATTTCCTCATTTTCTTATGTTTCAGCTGTATAATACGTTACTTATTAATATACTAATTATAATTTTTTTTGTCAAAATATAACAATGCTATATTTACTATATACCCGTTGTCTCATAAAAAGGTTAGATAAATATAAATATTTCATTTATATTAACAAATAAAAATGAAAAAATTATTTAAATATATATATTAATACTTATATGATGAAATGATATATTTTACATTGATACAAACATCATTTATTACATTGAGACAATTTATTTTTAGAGATTTTATATACGTACACATTCATTGAAATGTTTGTGATTTAATATTACTTGAGCATAATATTTACATATTTTAAAGTGCAAATAGGATTAACATATATAAGGAAAAAACAAAGTGAACACCTCATACATTTTATAGTATGTGCTATTATATCTAGTTTAGATGTCATATATTCACAGTGAATCCTTTGCTATATTCGTTAAACTTGTAATGAAGCTAATACATTTTTCATAAAAATAAAAAAATCGTGTATTTTTATGTAATCCGTAAATATAAACAAAATACATAAATATGAAATAAGATATATCTACTTATTTAAAAAATGTACATGTAAAAGTAAAATATGTCGAAATATTATTATATCATTTTATGGATAAAAGAATATATTATATAATAAATGAGTAATATATTTTCAAGAGTATATATTAATATCATCATTAAACGTTTCTTGAATATCAATATCGCACATAATATATTAGTATTATTCGCTAAATTCTTTATAGATATAATATATAATATTAAAACATTAATATAAAATAAAAAAAAACATATATTATATTAATAAATTTTCAATAGCAGGTAGGATGAAAAAAAAAAAAAAATGAATAAGCATAATCAGATACATTATATCTAATAAAAATACAAGCATTAGTCGTTAGCATAATGGAAGCTGTGCACAGAAGTAGAAAATTATATAAAGTAACATTTTAAAACCCATAAATATAATAATTATGAATATTTATAATAATTATGAAAAACGTATACATAAACGTAGCAAAATAAGAAGTTAATTTTCTAAAATAAAAAAATATATATATATATAAAATTTTAATACACACAACAAATAATATTATATATGAGTCCTAAAAAAAAAATATGAAAGTTTCATAATAAATACGTACAATTAACTAAGGAAAAAAAATCTATGATATTTATAATAATTAATATGTAACGTTTAAATTATGTTTTATCATATTTATTTCTAATAGATACGAATGTGTTTAACATCAATTAATAGGATTATGTAATAATGAACAAAAATATAGCTAAATAATATAAAATGTTGAAATTGTATATGACAATACTTTCATATTCTAATGTAAATTATTCAAAATAATTTATAGTTCAAGTAATCAAATCCAGTTCATCAGTTACATAAGTATATCATTTGCTAAAAGAGCATTATTGGAAAATAAATAACACAATAATTTACTATTAATAAATTTTAAATTATACCATATATATATTTAAAAAAAAAAAAAAAAGTTAAAATTATTTTTTTTTTAAGAATAAACTAAAATATAAATCCATTCCTTATATAAGATAACATTAAAAATATTTTCTTATTATTTTAACTCTTGTACTAATTTCGAAATATTTTTTGTTTTAAAAAAATATACTAAGAGTGTTCCTTACGAAAGCGTTTTTCTTATATATATAATACAGCATATAGTATAGTTTATTAAATTAAACCGAAGAGCATTTATGTGCGAAAAAGAAAAATATTGATTTTTATTTTTTTAATTGAAAAGACTAAAATAAGAACTATAATCTTTATGAGAGAAAAAAGAGATAAATGAAATAACAAACAAATGTATGTTATTACAAAAAATAACAATAATTAGTTTCATAATTACACTATTATTCAGTAACTATAAAGTGAATTTTGTAAATATTTGTTTTCATATTTGATTAAATATAGATCATAATATATCCATTTTTATTCATTCAAATCATAAGATATGCGTTTATTGTGTTAAAATTACTGAAATGCTTCCATAAGAATTGTATTAATTTTCAAAATACATTTTGTCTTGTCTTTAACAATATTTTATTTCAAATAATTCATACCATATATTTATTCTGAATATTTTATTACATTTAGAATTAAAAATATATATTAATGAATATAATAATATCATACAAAATACAAATTTATTTCATATAGAAAAAAAAATAAGTAAAATTAAGTAGGTAATACCATTATTATTATGTATAAAAAAAAAAAAATATAAATAATACAATTAATATAAATTATAGTGCATCTGAATTTTGCATACTTTTATATAGTTTTATCATGTATTATATATGTTTTTATGTAATATTATAAAATTTTTTAGATTTGGAATGTTCCAATGTAGATTTATTAAAAGTAATTGCAAGTAATACATTCTGATCCTTAATAAAACATAAAATATAGAATATTTTCGATAGAACATATTTCAATATAATGAGACTGAAGCTCATTTTAAATGAATTATTATTTATATATATATATATGTGAATTACTATTTGTCATTAAAAATACGCGAAAAAGAGCAAAGACAAAATTATAAGTTACAAAAAAAATTAAAGTTTACATTCGAATATATTAAATATAATAGAATATTCGATTCATTGACGTGAGAATATAAACATAAAATGTACAAAATTTCATATAAATTTTTTGTGTAGTATTTCATGCAAAATAATTAAGATAGTTCTTTTTGAATTTCTTTATAAATTCGTAGCACAAATTACATATATTATTATTGTCACTACAAAAATTTAAAAACAAAATAATGCTTTAAGAACAAATAATTCTAAAAAGAGTTTAATTATATTTTAAAGTTAACAAAAAAGATAAATTTATTTTATCAACACATTTTGTTTTATGGTTATACCTATATATATTTATATATTTGTATAATTTATTGCTTACTAAATTTCCTAATTTTAGTATATTATGTCCTGTCATGAATCTTATATAGAGAAGGTACATTTAATTTGTTTTTTTTACAAACTAATTAATATAATTCATCATGAAAACATTATATTAAATCTAAATCCAAATATAAAAAGATTTCATTAAAAGTTTTTTTCATGCATATTTCCTTCATAAAATTCTCTTGTTATTTTAGTATGAATTATTCAGTAACATAGATGAATATATGAAGTACGATGGCCTAGCAGGGAAAAGTGATATTACCGAAAGCTATAACGTAGATTGTAATTTTATTAACGAATATTATGGACAAAGCGACGATGGAGTATACATTCCTAAACTTATTGATATGTGCAAAAAATTTGTATATTTAGTTGAATCAATACATGATAAATACCAAGAAAATGTACCTTATAATGATTATGATATAGATTACTTGAATTACTGGATAAATAACCAATTAACCATAATTGTACCTGATAAAATATGTAAGAAACCTTTTTATCAAAATATGTTATCTAAAAATAGTACAAACCTCAAGCTGCGTAAATTGAGCGGAAAAATACTTGATATTGAAGAAAATGAATTAAAAGATATGAATATATTATATACGTTGTATAAGTATTTTAAAGAAATTAAAGAAATAATTAATAATGGAAATTCTAATAAAGAAGATATTATAGATTACGCTAACAAATGTGTTGAAGAATATAAAAAGTTTAAACAGAAATGCACTGAATATCAGACAAATTTTTGCAAGACGTTAAAAACATTTAAGGATAAATATGAAGAAATTGACTTATGTAAATACAGTTTAAAGGAATGGACAAAAAATAAATTACCATCTTTGACAGGCGAAGACGATATATTGGTAAAAATTTGTTCCTCTTCACAAAAAGCAATAAAAGAGAAATTAGCACATGAACATTCTGAAATGTCTGAGGACCTCCAAATTTCTCCAAATATTCATGTGAAAAGCATCACAATAGGTGTTGTTGCAACAACTGGAATATCTTTAATTTTATCCATTCTTTATAAAGTAAACAGGAAATCACCTTAATATAATTAATGTTATACGACACTTATAATCTCCATTTCAAAGAAAACCTTATTATATAATGACTTTATTTTGCATTGCAGTTTACGTCTTTTGGACAATTTTTGCGTTATCGAATGAATAAAAATGAAAGTGTTTGGGAAAATATGAATGAAGAAATGAATCGCTCTACTCATACTTCTGAATATGAACACATAAATTCAGGAAATGCATTCTATAATATATCATTTAATTCTGTATAGTTTAATTAAATCAAATAAATGAAAAAAAAAACGGTTCTTTTCTTCATGAAGAAAAAAATTAAGTAGTAATTCTATCTAAAAATAAATAGAAAAATGAATAAAAGTATAAAATAATTAGAATAAACAAAAAATAAAAA
>FLRD01000336.1:0-17714 GCA_900088485.1 Plasmodium ovale wallikeri
GGGGAAATACCTTTTTAAATATTTAGTTAATCCTTCACACAACTATTCTATTATTTATTTATTTTAGAATTATATATAATTTTCTTATCATATATACGAAGAGTGTTTTTATATATAATTGATTCACACATAAAAGTGGTATTAATTTAGTAAAACTGAAATATTATTAATTTCAAAACATTACGGAAAACATTAAACATAAAGTAAAAACTTAATAATAATTAATTTTCATATTATGTAAATAAAAAATTAGTGTAGTCCATATCACATACGTAATATTTATTATTATGTTACTTATCTTCTTTTATGAAGCATATACAACAGAAACAAACAAAAATTATGAACATATAAAACAATATAATATGTTTATTATACATATATATTAATAATGAATTTTTCTACATAAAGAAATAACCATTATTTACAATATTTATATAAACAAATATTTTTCAATGATATATTCCTTTTTATTTTATTTTTTTTTTTCTTGTATTCAAAGATATATTATATTTTTCTTTACTATAATAAGAAATTTATAACTAACTGATAATACCTTCACAATTATTACTATTAAAAAATTAATTTTTATTTATTACCAAAAAATTGTATATATAAATTTAAACATTTGTAAAAACGCTACGAATCATATGTTTATAATAATCTCGCTAATTTTTTTCATATATATAAAGCTATTGTCTAAAACATTTGATCAATCGATATAATTTATCTTTTCTGATAATGAAAAATATTTCTTAAAATGGAAGATGCAGTAGATAACTTAATTTATTAAAAAAAACGCATCTAAATATGCAGAAAATAATGACAAACGTTGTATATATATGAACTTTTGGATAACTGATTATGTAAGAAAAATGTTGGAAACTAAATGGAAAGAAAACCCTCATATGACTTCTCTTCTTCGAAGCTTTCTTACTGTAGAAAATATCATTACAGGAGTATCAAATGAATATAATTGTCACTTTGATTATGATAATAATATCGATTTGGATGTATGGAAAAAAAGGAAATATATACATGATTATATTGAAAATTATGACGATATTAAAGTAATAATTAATTCTGATGGGCAATTATGTAAAATATATTCTAAATATTTTGATTATATTAAAGAATTACATGAAAAATATAAGCAAGAATGTTGCAATGGTAATTTTAGTAAATGTCATAATCACATTAGTTTAGATTATTTTTGTACAAGTGAAATATTTAATAATAAATTAGTATGTGATGAAACCAAAGAAATAAAAGAAGCTTCTACAGGCTATGAAAGACCACAACATAGGGATGGAACACAAGAAAGTGATAGTTCCAATTCAATAAGCTCCTCCTCAACTGTCCATCAGAATGATATAAATGGATATGCCATGAACAATAATACCGATTATTACACTAGGCATCGGTATTCCATTTTTAGGGATAGTATCATCTATTTTCTACGTGTATAAAGTACAAATATAACTCAGAAATATAAATGTTTCACTATAATATTAATAGTTTATCTTCCTTAAAATCACTTATAATATAAATATATAATTAATTATTTATATTTTTATACTTCGTATTAGTTTACTGCATTTGGAAACATGATACGTTCTAAAGTACTAAAAACAAAAACTAAAGTTAACCTAGATGAAGATGCACAGAATTTGATGGGGCATGAATTAAATAACGAAGATGAAAGCTTTTACAGTGATGACTATAAAATAACATATCACTCATTATGAATTCTTATTTCATCATGTAATTTAGAAAATGAATTAAATTGTAATATAAATACTTAGTGTTTATATATTTAGTACAAAATTTGTTTCATATATAAATAACTAATATGTGGACACAACAAAATATACTAAAGAGAATACTAAATGTATTTTTAAATTTTATAATAAAAATAAGTAAATTTTTTGGAAGAATAATAGCAAAATACACTTAAAAATGTAAGATAACGTAAACAGAAAAAAGAGTTTATAGGACAAAAAGAATGTCCAGAGATGAGAAATTAATAGTGTAAATACAAATACAATAAATAGGGTATTCATAGCCATATATAAATTATTAACATTTAAGAGGTAGTAAATCGTAGTGAAAATACTCAGTAATAATAAAAAAATAGGTATATAAATTTAAATACAATTAGCCAATAATATATTAATATATATTTAAATATCTAAAAAGCAAATAAAGAAAAATATTATATGACATTAAAAATTTTTTTTTATATATTTTTCTAAAATACATGCACTTAAATGGAAAATCTATTTAGATTTATAACTAATTTAAAATATTAAATAATTAACATTTATTTACCGTAAACCATATATGACTCATAATCAATAGAAGGATTTTCATAACAATATACTACAAAAATGAACATTAGTCTTAATATTATAGCTAATTTTATTTTGTAATCGTAAATATTGCGTTCAAGTTACCTTTAACATACTAATAATTACATAAAAGAAAAGAGTAAATAAATATTGTAATATTCCTTTTCATTAAATATTTATCACTTAAATATATATTAATTTGTATATATATTCAATTTAGTTAAAAATGTATAAAAATGTGCATATGCTACAAAAGAATAAATTCTTCCAAGAGGAAACAAACATCAATTCAACTATGTAATTATTAAAATATAACGAAAACACCTTTGAATAAATAAAAGATAAATATTAAAGTACAAGCATAAGTATATACATAAATGTATACGTGAATCATTATATTGATTCAGATTTCTTAATAATAAGAACATATTTTCTTTTTTTTTGTCGAAAGGTTCTGTTGAATATAATTATAATTTAAGATAATGTATTTCCATTAATATTATAATTACGTTCAATTTTATAATATTATATATATTATTCAATTAAATAAATTCTGTTTTCTATGACTGTTTAAAATATTTTTAATAATGTTTGTATTATTTTTACAATAGCTTTATATGTAAATATATGCCCTGAACTCTAAAAAATACTCACAGTAATTCTGTAATAAAGTTAATAAAACATAATTATAAAATGACATATACAAATCCACAAGATAGATATAGAGGGCTAAATAAGATAACAATTTTGACACATTTCTCATGAAAATACATCGAATATTTAATAATATTTTGTATGAATATTTTATACGTTGATGAACAGAGTATATATGTCATATATATAATATTATTTTAATTTGAATTGTTTAATTTTTTATTTAATTTAGATAATTAATAATATGTATATTTATATGATAATATGTATACATTAGAAAGAGGATTGTAATGCATTTGCTAAAATATATATATTTTTTCACGCTTATATAAATATAAATATTTAACATTAAAAAAACAGATATTCTATTAATAAATAAAATTTGTTAAATATAAATATTTTAACTTTTAAAAAGATATATAGTAAAGAAAAAAAACACTTGTCAGAGCATATATCTAATTTATACATATTCTTACTAATTCCATTTTACTCTTCCACATAAAAAGTGAAGCATAATTGTTTTGCTTATAATATTATATTTATAATTCATTGTCACAAAAAATGCTTATTCTTTCTATATTTAATATATTAGTTGTATCTTGGACAATAATCATATTATAAAAAATCTAAGAAGGAATAATTAAGGAAAGTATAATTTTGTTTTAAACAAATAATCATATAAACTAATAAATTATATATAATATTATATCCTTAATTTTTATATAAGAATATATTTATTATATTGATTTTTATTTAACGTAGCTAATATATCTTGATATTGAAAGAACTATCAAAAATGACAAAGGTACTTTTTTTTTATTGAAATTTCACTAATATTTTTATTAATTTTAATTTCTTTTAAATCATAATAAATATATAATTTAATATATGGATATTCCTTCATGTTTTTTCACATTTTTTATATTAAGGGTATAATTTTAAATGATATTCCATCAAAAAAATATAACTATGAATTAAAGCGGGAAATACATTATGAGGATATTCAAAAAAATATGGAAGGCGATAAATTAACAGCAGATGTATATTTTTGGCAGACAACGTTACCTGAACATTTGCAAAAGTATATAAATGGTCATATGGATGAATGGTCTAAAGACAATAATAAAAAACGATGTAGAGATTTGAACCACATATTAGATTTAATATTAAAAAAAATTAAAAAGAAACTAACGGCTTCCCCTGATTCTTATGATTTAATTGAGGAATATATTAATAAAGCAGCTAAAACCCATTTGGAGCCTTGGGGAGATGAATGTGAAAGAAAATCGAAACTTTCTGATGATTCAGATGATATAGAAAATATAAAGAACCTTGATGATTTGTGTGAAGATATTGTTTACATTAAAAAAAAAATTTCGGAAATACATAAAAATCATTGTAATGAAATTTATAGATATATTAATCAACAAATTTTTAATCTTGAAAATATATATACAATGTCAAAAACAAAATACTCCGATATTTTAGGATATTACAATTTTACATCATTAGATGATTTTAATGATACAATAACAAATCTGAAGTCTAAATGCCAAGAAGGCATCAATGGATTACCATTAGCAGCCGATCAAAGTGAAACGTCCCAACATTCAGGCAAAAGCGCTTCCATAATAGCGGTTACTTCACTTTCAGGAATTTTATCCTCTTTTTTCCTTTTATACAAAGTAATATAAAATATGCAATTAAAAGAAATATATACTATATTGTAAATTTCATAATTAATACTAACGAAAAATATATAGCTTAACATGAATAATTTTTTACAATTCACATGTTTTATTTCATTACCTAGACTACATCCTTTGGTTCAATATTAAATAATCTAGTAGGGAAAAAAATAAAATTTGGGAATAATTTAAGTGATGAAGCATACCTAGAAACATTAGAAGACATATCTGAATCGTCTTATGATGGGGGATATAATATATTGTATAATTCAATTGGAGATTCCTAATGACTATACAATGCGTAGTATCAATTAATTATAAAAAAAATAAATAGAGAAAAATTAAAGGTTTTTATTCTCAATTTAATAATAATTAATTCAAGGAACAATAGATAACATTAATACCTTAAATTATATATAATTTAATATATATGTATTAATATAAAAAAAAAGAATCGTCATTGCCATGCCCTTCAATATACTAAATTTCATAGAGTATATTCAGTGATATTTTAGTATAATCCTTTTTTACAAAGTATACAAAATGAATTTAAGACAGTTATTAAAAATTTATGCAGAAATATTAAATATAATGTGAACAATAATTATAAGCATGAAAAAAATTATACGTTTATATGAATTCCATGTATTCATTATTATGAAAGATGTTATTAATTAAAGAGTGTGTATAATTTAGAGCAATATTTGGTGTATATCAAGAATATTGCCATTACAATCTGTGAATGTAATAAACGAAATATACAAAAATTTTTACATTACTATTATATCTATTTGTACTATATTATTATTAAGAAAAATCTATAATATATATAATCAGAAATGACATTATAATTATCAGTATTCATATCCGTAGTAGCTATTTATAAGTTATAAGTTAAAATCAAAATACGTAACACCATTAAAAATACATAATTAAAAAATTATAGCAATGAATGTTTATATATTTTAATTACATATCAAATTTATATTCCAAATATTGCATTTGGTAAATGTAGAACATATGTAAAAAGATAATTTATGGGACAACTCAATTATGTTTGTGTATGTTAAAAATATATATATAATAATAGTAAAATAAAATTTCATATTAATCAAAAATCATATACATATCATAATATATAACCTTGTATTAAAAACGCAAATATGATAATAATAAATGTGATTCTTATTTAAAGCTAAATATAAAATAAAATATAATGAAATATAATATAAGGTGTTTACATCATATATTCTCACTAGAGAAAAATACTACGCGATATACTGTATCCATTATTTTTACATAAAATGGGTAATCTGGTGTAATTATAAAAAGGAGTATTAAACAAATGATATAAACAAATTTTCACATGTTGTGTTCCTTAATAAAAAATTACAATAAAAAAATAAATAAGTTAATATACCCCTAAAAGAAATTATTTATTCTTAGGAAATTATTTAATATTATAAGAGAATAACAAAATAGAACATATTAATTAAATATAATAGATATAATTTTATAATAGATCCTTTCATTTAACAGTTTTACATCTGTGTAGTTCTTTCAGATTATAATTATATATATCTAAATATATATTTTAAAACTTATATATTTAAAGAAAAAAAACTCAAACAATTAAATTAATTATAAGCATTTTATTAAGATAAATGAATTCCAAAAGATACATATTATATATTTCAATATACATATATATAATTAGTTATGTATTAATCTTATAAAAAGTTAAGAAAACACACTATTTTTATAATAATTTTTTTTCATTAACAAAAGTATAAGATTTAAACTTTTATAAATTAGATACAAACCTACAAGAAAAACATTCATGAATTCACATATTTTCAATAATTATAGTATATCCAGATAATTTTCAACTTAAGTACTAATTATCAGTAACCACCTATGTATATAATAATATATTTGGAATTTTAGAAATATTTTCAATTAAAATAAATATAATTTACGATTAAAAAAATGATTATTATATATTTAAATATAAATTATAAACTGTATAAATGTATATAAATACGTTATAATATGCCTAAATAGATAAATAAGATTGCAATGTAAATAATCTGACATAGATTTTATTTGTATTAAATGATTGATAAATAATAAAGATATATATCCATTTATAAAAATTAAAAAATATAACTAAGAATACGCAATGACGTTTAAGTGAATATTATTTAATACAAATAATTAAAATCCATAATACATATATAAAGGAAAATCCTTATTCATGTATTAATTATTCTTTAAAATTTATTGCGTAAAACAACATCCAAGCCAAATGAAAAAATACTTTAATATTTTTATATACAGGAAAATTCTAGAGAACATATATAAAAACAAATACTAATGTAAATGAAGTGAAAAATCCCTAATATATACAGAAAAACAAAATTTCTGAAATATAAAATAATAATATATATTTTATACAAGCTCTCTTTTAAACCTATAGATATTTTTCCCGCTTACTTATCCTTATACACATTAATATCCTTTAAAATAATTAGTATATTCCTAAATTAATTATCGTAATATCTCTTACTAATAAATTTTGTGAATTATTTACTATTTAAATAAAAGGAAAAAATTATAATTATGTTAAGAATTAATGAATGAAAAATTCCCAAGTAACTTTTTATTATTTATTTTTATATATGCACATATCTGAAGCTATTTTATTTGAAGTAATTATTCTATCTTACTACCTTATATTTTTTACGAAATCTTATTATAAATAAATTATAGTTTACCATTTTTTTTGCAATTTTGCATTTTGTTCATTATATTTTTTTAATAAAATTATAAATAATACTTAATTTTTAATATGAAAACAAAATTGTTTAAATTTTATATTTTTATAAATATTTAATTTTTACAACTAAACAAAAGATTATATATTAATAATTGAAAATAAAAAGAACAATTAAATATCATATATAATACATAAATTATAAACCTAATTTTTCCTCATAAAATTTATATATACAATGATGCAATGAGAAAAAATTAAAAATATTAATAAAATATGCATGCAACACTTTAAGCCTAGTTGAATATAACACAGTGGAAAAAACAGATATAATATTAAAAATAATTTTCCAAATATTATCATTAAAATATAAGAATAAAAATTCACTTATACATTCACATAATATATAATAATATAAACAAATATAATACTAAGATAAATATATATTAAGAAATTTCGGAGAACAATAAATATGAAATATTCCCCCTTCACATAATATAGGAAAGATATTCTGATAATTAAAGTGTAAAACCATAAAATATTACTTAATAATCTACAGTATTAATAATATATATTAAAGCATGTTACATAAATATATATTATTTGTTTTAACCTATGTCTCTTTAATATATTAACTTGTTTGTTTAATGAAAATATATTCCACGTTTATATTATATGATACATTTTATTCAAAAAAAAAAAATATTCCCTAAAAACTATTTATCCACATTTTCTATTATGTCTTCTTACAAACATGCTTCCAAATTACATATATAAGAAATAATTAAGAAATATTTATAAAGAATAAAATTTAAAATAATTTTTAAATATATTTTTTCTTCATAGTCTAATATATTTCTGTTAATGTTTGTGCACATTATATGAAATTTATGAAATAATTAATCTTTCATATATTATAAAAGGTATATTTATACACGTAATATGGTACGCAAATAAATATGTATTTATTATGTTATAGAACTTTTATTTTCATTAAATACTCCTGGATATAATTTATATAAGGAATAATAGGGAGATAACCCGTGAACATTGTAAATATAGTACACGTAAACTTTTTATTTGTGCGTAGAAACTAATGTAAATTTTTTAATAATTTTAATTTACTTTTATGAATAATGGATAATTCTTCTATAATATATTCTATAAATAATACCAGTTAATTTTTATTTTTTTTATCTTATTAAAAAGTCTACTATTTTGCAATTATGTAATGTTAATTTTTTTTTTATTTATATTATAAAAAATTAAAAATAATATTATAACCATAAAAATTATTAAATAAATATGTTTATTTCTTACATATCTAAAAACTATTATTTTTTATTATTACTAAAATAATTTTTTATCATACAAAAATATTATTTACATTAATGATTTATTTTCATAATAAATACCTGATTTTTGTATGCTACAATAAATAAATAAATATATTTTTTCTTTTAAACCTCCATCCTTAAAAATAATATAATGTATATAATAAAAATTTTGAAAATCATATTTCTTTTAATATACTACCTAATTTGTATTATTTTACTTTTTTTTTTTTTTTTTTTAATTATAAAAATTAATTTTCATGAATATAACATAATTATGTCCTTCGTAGGGAGATGCGTATTTAAGCAAAATATTTAGTGCTGTATAATTATTTATATTAAAAATTTTATATTAATTCTTTCAGTATATATAGAATTTTTACTCGTGTAATATAAAATATACATAAATAGTTTTATATATATAAACATTGTTACTTTCTCTAATTCTCATACAATAAACTTCAAAAGCACCATAAGAAATGGAAGATTGTGTATTTTTATTTCTTCATTAAAAAATGTTTATACATTTTTTTCTTTTATATTATTGTTCATGAAGAAGAAAGATAAAAAAGATACATCAAGAGGTAAAGTAATTATAACCTTTACATGTAATTTTATCTTTTTCCCATATTTTTTACAGAATGATACTTTAAAAACATTAAAGATATATAGTATATACGAAGGTTTTAATAAACCTAAGCTTGTCGATGGAAATAATGAGGAATGTGAACAACTGAAACATAAATTACCAAATTATCCTGTATTTAATAGTTTATGTTATAAACTATCAAGGAATCTTAAAGAGGTTTGTATATATTTGATGAATTTAACTAAAAATACGGAAAGTTGTATATATCTGAATTACTGGTTGTATGATTTATTAATTAAAAATAATTTGTTGGACAATTTAGATAACATATCAGCATCAGAAATTGTTCAGAAACTTCCCGATTTGTGGAAAGAAACAAATTATAATGGAAAATGTGATTTAACACAATATGATATCAGCGCATCAGATTTTAATCTTATGAAAATATTATATGATTATTCTTTTAATTATTTAACTATTGACGAAATAAAAGATAATATAACCAATAGTGAATGTAAAAGGCATTATTGTACTTACATTAATAGAGTTATTCATTTTTACGCTACAGCAGAAAGTCATTGTGCTGATACATCACAAAGAACATATTGTGATATATTTAAAACTGTTACAGGCGAAAAAAATCCTAATAAACTGTTTACAACCTTGAAATGTACCAAAAAAGATTTAGATGATAAATTATTACAAATTCCAAAAAATTACGATAATGAATTTCTATCGTTTTTGCCACCTAGTACAGATTATATTTTGTCAGATTGGTCAATATTCGAAACTACTCCAAATGTTGGTTCAAAGATTGGATTTTCATTATTTGTAATATTTCTTATTAGTTTATTCCTATTATACAAAGTAAAATAGAAATTACGTATAAATACACAGAAAACGATTATTTTATTAAGCATGCATTTTTATAACTAATAATAATTCCAATAAGTATAATTTGTATGTATTTCTTATTTTCAATTCGTTATTAGTTTACACCCATGGGAAGCATCTTACGTACTATAATAAGAAGCAAATTAAATTCGAGTTCTTTTCTTCGAGAGAAATTAAAACTACAGTTATTAAAACATAATGAAGAATTTGAAGATGAAAAATCACACAATATTGAACATAATATATCATACCTTCCTTTTGGGAATGGATAATTATAATGTATAATCAAATAGACATTAGGGTTACACAACCAGAAACATTCAATGAAAATGTGGGCACACATTTAGAGATTTTATAATGTATGCAAAAATTAAAATATTGAATTCGTGTTGATCCTTATAAATATTTCATTGGTGTGAAGTATACATGATATGTATTCATTAAAATGAATAATATTTATCTAGAATTAGGATATACTCAGCGTAAATATACAGTCGTTAACGAGTAAAATTCCCACATGATAAATAGGCATATAAATGGTACACTTCGTATGAATTTACTTATACAACGTATTTTAAAAGTAAAAAAAAAAATTATGTACTAAATATAAAAGGAATACATATACGTTTAATCATTATTTAATAAAAATAGTATATCGACGAGACTCAGTAATAACTACAAAAATGTATTGGGGAAAGTATTAAAACTATCTAAATTAATGATTAAAACGTTTTACAAAAAACATAGAATGGTATCACAAGTATGATTTCAAAAAATTAAAATTACAAAATGTAATATAATTCTAGCATTAGAGATAGCATATGCATATCTATTGCATTTATTAATTAATATTATTAGTAAGAAAAATAGAAACATATAATACTGTATACTAAAATTATACAGTTCGAACTAAAACAAAAGTAATAAAAACTTTTTGATATATCACATATTGATACATTCTTTTTCTTATAAAAAGAATATCTATATGAAGCCATAAAATTATAAGATACACATCAAATTAAAATTTTCTCAACAATATTCACCGTTTTTTTGGTTTTTCTTTTTGTGGTCTAAAGGTTATTAAATTATTTTTAGATTTTTTAAATGCATTATAATTAAATAACTTTTATATACTTTATGGTTAATGCTCAAAAAAATACCTTATTAAAAATATAATCATTATATAAGAAAAAAAATAAAATGACACTTGCGTATTAAACTTTAGAAAAACAGACTATTATTTTACAACTGCACTATTTATATCATTCATAAAATAATACATTTATAGTAACAATAATATTTTTAAAAACAATATTTATTTTTTTATAGGATATAACCTTTTTTATGTAATATAATATATTTATTTTATCAATATATTATTCCCATATTCAAAATTCGGTTATTATAATACATCAAAAGTATTTATTATGAAAGAATATATATCTGCGTGTTCTCATATATAATAAGTATTATAACATATAAGAATCTATTTAAAACACAAAAAAATAATAAATTCTTATATTACAATTTTTATTTATCATACTTATATCTTTCCTCTATACATAATACAAATAAAGTGAAAAAATGTTATTTAAAAAAATATATATATTTATAATATATAACCTCACTGAAATTACTTTTATTTATTATTTAAAATGTTAATAAAATCGTAAATATTTTATAAATTTTTATATAATGGAGAATAGCCTAGTTACAATAATGTCATTTATTTAAAATGTTATGCTATAATTTAAGTACTTTTTTCCTTACTAGAGTTATATACATTTTTTGAAAATATAGTAATACTATGTATAAATGTAATATTACATTGACAATGAAATAAACAAATGAAGTACTTATATATGGAATAAAAATAATAAGTGAATTATACATATAAAATCAGAGACTTATATGTCTATAATTTACATATATAAACATTTCCATAATGCAAAAATTAAATATTTCTTTTAGTTAACACATATCAAGTTATAATGTCATCAGGAACAAGAGAATCGATTGTATGATTTGATTTTTTATAATAATTATATATATGCTATTATTTAGTCACTGCATTCTTGAAATAAAACAAAATAAACTTTTAAAATATATACCATTTTAACATTTGAACATTACAATTTTTATTTATAGTATAGCTTTGTAAGTTCATTCCATACGTACAAAGATTTATTTGATAAAGCTAATCAAGAAGTGGACACTTCGGGAATATATAAGTGTGATGCAAGTGTAAACTCAGAAGACTGTAACAATCCGTCATTTGTTCAAGTATTCATAAAAACTGCACAATATTTAACTCGCTTAAAAGAAACATATTCAAATAGTACGTTTGGGGGTTGTAAATACCTTAACTACTGGATACAAAATGAAGCACTAAGCAATATGGAAAATAAATATGATACGTTAAATTTTTACCAAAAGGTTATGCATATGTATGATTATTTAATTGACTCTGATACATGCAATGGTAATATAGAAAACATTGATGAAGATATATTTGGAAAAGTTAAAACTCTATATGAAGTTTACGATAATTTTAATAAATTTAAAAATTCAAAGAAACCAGACATTAGTGAAAAATGTGCATACGCTACCAAATCTGTTACTTCATACAACGAGTGTATAAGGAAATGTCACGAAAGTAGTGACCATAATTTTTGTAATGAAGTAGAAAAATTCAGATGGATATACTATGAACACATGCAATCTAGTAACACTTGTTCAGGAATACCGAATGAATTACCATCAACACGAACCTACAATCTAACCGTTGTGGTTTTAGTACCTGGTCTTATAGCGTTAGTACTTCCTTTTCTTTTATATATTTTTTATAAAGTTAATTACAATATTATTTAAAAATATGTATGTTATAATGAATTTTTGTTACATCTTTTCTTAAATAAGTTACTGAAATAGAAATATTACAATTTTAAATGTCCAATTTTTTCTTTCAATATTAGTTTACACCCCTTGGGTTTTCATTAGGTCAAAAAATAAGAAGGAAAAATGGAATGTGGGATAATCTGGAACATGAAGGTCATCAATTTTTGCAATCATCCAAAAGGATTAACAAAAATTCAGATAATGGACCATACAGCATTTCGTATAATTCTGCAAAATATTCCTAATAATTAAAATACGTAAATAAAATAAAATAAATTTAAATTTAAAACAAGCAAATGCTTTCAGAAATATTGTACTAAAAGATAAAAAAAAATTAAGCTATTATATTATTATGAATGTATAAAAATTAAAAGGTGACTATATAAAACATAAAAGGTTAAAATCCTTTCATATAGATTTTACCCTAACGTAGAGGCTTACAAACAATTTTGTACATCCCCTCTCAATATACAATATTAATAATGATTATAACAAAGGCACATTAAATAAATAACAATAATATTACAGAATTATATTTCATTATTATTAGATATTGAAAAAATAAATATGAGTAATTCGTATGCTTTGTTTTGGTTTATATATTATATAATATCCTGTAGTGACTATTTCAGATAGGATATTTATAAAATATAAAACATATATTTTTTTTATAAATATATAAAAGGCAAATGTAATATATATAGTAACTCGCTAAATATACATGAAAATTAGCACACCTAAGTTATCATTCAATAAAACATTTGAACAATTACATTTTATGTTCATCTTTTAAGCAATTAGGAATAACCTAGCAAATATAATATTATTTTCATTTATTTTTTAGTTTAGTATGCATTTTCATTTTATATTTTATTCTTTCTTAATATTAATAATTTCAAAATTATAACAACTACATTATTAATAAATGAATAATAACATATATATTATTCATTGCAACTGGTATCCATAAAAATATTCCAGTAAAGGTATATAATAAAATTCATTTTTTATACACACAATGAATATAATATAAAATTTTATTTAATATAAAGATGTAATTTCATTTTTAAAAATAGTAAAACATAATTTTTCCTTATTACAATTTAGTATCCGTATAAATTTTAATTATATCATCAATAATAGATGAATATAAATGTATTTATCCAAATGTAATGAATATTTTTATACTACATTTCCATAAAAAAAAAGGTGCAATATGCTTAAAATAAAGACCAGTTGATCTATTAAGTCATATGTAAATAATTCCTTTCATCCTTTATTAAATCATTTAATATTTCTATAATAATAAATTTCATACTTAAATTCAGTTTTCCACAATAGGAAAAATAATAAAGTAAAAACTATTATTACAGTAAAATCATGTATCATCATTTAGTAATTTTAAACAAAAGGATACTGACCACAAATAATATAACTATCATTAATAACTATTTAATAAATACATAAAACTATAAAATACCATGTAAATTCTTTATATCATTTATTAAAATATTTATGCAATTAAAAAATTACAAATAAATTCTTAGTAACTCTTAAATATGCACGAATATTACCATCAAGTAATAATATTAAAATTTATATAATAAATAAAGTGTATATCCATTTCAACAAAAGCACGCATAAGAATACAAAAAGGAAAAGAAATATTGACATTTTTATATTCACTTTTGTTTAATTTGAAATAAAAAGAAAATTGAATTCCGTACATATTTAAAATATAAATATGCATGATTTTAACTCATTCCATAAAATATTATTTAGTTTTTTTTAACAATATAAAAAACAATAAAAAAAGTATCAGACTATAATATTTAGCATATGTCGTATGGAATATATTAAAATATCCAATCTCTATATCACTTATATAACTATGACAACTTTATTATTTTTTTTTTGATATAGTTTTTTATTACATATTAAGGGTATTACGGATTAGCGGATAAGATAAACAAGAAATTGTACATATTCACACATATGTTAATTCCTATTTCGATACAATTTAATCGTACTTTATTATTTACATATTGTTAAATCATTCTTATATGTGTAATTTCTCATATTAATATATAACACACTTTTTATTACGTTTATTTTAATGTTAGCTATATAACTACTATATTAAAATTATATAAATAATTCCAAATGAATTTTAACTTTCTAAAGATAATTATTATTTTTTATTTATTTTTAATTTTTCACATAATATTATTCATATTTTTTCATAATTCTATATACTACAATAAAATAATATATGTGTAAAAAAAACTAGGATATATATCAATTTAGTTTTATAATTGGTTAAAATTGAGAGAAATATACACATATACTTAGATTTTGTATGAAATATATCATAAATAAATAGTGAAATAAATATAAAATTTATTTATTCTGATGAATTATTTCAATATATCCGTAGAGTAGCCTATTTTACATATATTATATTTACTAATTAATAAAAATTAACATATACCTAAATAATTATATCTGCTATATACATTTATCAATAAATGATATCAAAATATATACATTATAAATTCATAAAATGTATAATATAAAGTTTTATATTCATTACATTATTCTTCCAATTTAGGTACAGAAGATAAAAATAAAGAAAAAAAGGTAACCATTTCTTATACTGTATCATTTTCCATTTAATATTAAATTATATATTTAACGTGTATGGAAAAATATAATTAAATATTCTATTTCTAAATACATTATATAAATCTTCTTCATAAAATAATTTCGTATTATTACATATAATTTTATTAATATTACTAAAAATCTATATAAACGACTTTTTATTCAATGATATTTTATCATGTATTATTATGATATAAAATATATTGTAATTAGATTTAACACTTAATCATTCCATCTTTAAATATATTTCTCTTAATAATAAAAATCTATATATACATATTCATATAATAATATAATATTACATATGAAGAGACTCCTAGTAAGTAATGTATATATAGTTTATAATTTTTATAAAGATCCACACATAATATATAAACAAACAATATGCAATTATTTTTCATTCGTATGTATTTATGTACTAAAAACTTTTATTATTTAATATAATTTAAATATTTATAAAGATAATGGTATCAAGTCAACAAGGTGGAGAGGTACATTTTCATTTTTCATTAATAGTGTTTTCTGTAAAACTTTCATATATAATACATTAGTAAACGAAAATAATAAAATGTTTATCTTTATAATTTGTTACTATATAATTAAAAATATTTATTATTCCTTTTACTTTAGTATTACCCTTTTGAGGAATACAATAATTATAAGAACAAACTAGACGAGTCGCATACTTATGAGTACGACGTAAGTGAACATGAAGAGTTTTTTAAAACCGCAATACCTGAAGGTACACAAAACGAAGGAGAAATAATGAATAATTGCTATATACTAAAGAAGTATCTACTGAATTTTATAAATGATCAACACTGTAGCAATGGTAAATGTTGTTCTTACATGAATTACTGGTTAAATGAAAAAATTGGAAAAAATAAAAATAGTTTAGTCAAATCTGATTTCGATGTTTACAATAATTATATTGAATATTATAATAGTCGTAATAATCCAAAAGTGTGCGAGTCTAATGAGCTTTTCATTAGCACTGAAATGTTTAAAGAAATGAATAGACTTTATACTTTGTATGAATTATACAATACATTTAAAACTATTAGTGATCAAAACAATAGCAGATGTATACAACTTAAATCATGTGTTACACATTATCATTCTATATTACGTAATTGCAAAAAAAATAGTGGGACTAAATTTTGCAAAGCTTTACAAAATTTCAAAAATATATTTTCAACAGATGATTTTGTATCTATAAGCGAATGTGAAAGAAATTTCGGAGAAATGAAACTCAAAGATCCACAAGATCTTCTAGAATTAGATCAACAACAGGTAAATTTAGACATATTACAATCTAATCGAGAAAAATCAAGGAAAGAATCATTAAGAAGTTCTCTCCATTCACAAGTAGAAAGTACAGAAGGGGATTCATATAGCATTCTTTCATCCTCACATAGAAATCTTATACAAACACTATTTTCCAGTGCATTTGGAATATCCATTCTTTTTTTGCTTTCCTATAAGGTAAATAATTACATTTAATAGCATTAAAATCTTATGCGTATTTTTATAATAAACGTTAGCACAAAATTGTATTTACGTATGAATTATATTTTTAAATTTTGAATTTCTTCTTTTTTTAAATATTAGTATACTCCACTTGGAAAATGGGCGCGTTCTGCACTATTAAGAAAAAATATAATTACACATTATGAAACAGAAGAAGACACACAGGACATATTATCACATACATATGAAAATACTAATATAGATACAGAGGATAGTGTTCATAATATACAATACTATGCTACCCAAAATTCTTAGTAAAAATATAGCATATAATGTAAATTACACTAATACTCATTTTAATATACATAAACATGTATATACACATTAAGCTTCATTGTT